>BDUI01003283.1:8984-19289 GCA_002335545.1 Apodemus speciosus | reverse complement strand
TTTTTTTAAGACCAGGAAGGGATCATCTGTCCCGTTATTTGTCAGCTCTCTAGTTACACCGTTAATTATTATTATTGTCATCATTAAGACCCCACACACTGGAATGGCATCATTAAATATGGAGGGTTTTTTTTTTAACTCTAGACTGTTTTAACAAAGCATGTCTTTTGTAATATAACCAAAGCCTTCACCCTCATAATAGAGACCCACCACTCCAAAGCCTGCACATGGGATAGGGCAGGGCAACCTCTCAGAGGGGCTGCATTTTCATTTAGAAATAAAGCTCCTAGGTAAGTGCCAAGGGAACTGATGGAGCCAGCCTCCTGTCTGCTACRGCTCTGGAATAGAAAAGCCACACACAGCTGAGAGCTGCAGAGGAGGCAGAGACCGCAGGGGCCTTTGGCTTGCTGGTCTTTTCTGGAAAAATGTGATGAGTTCCTCAGAGAGCCCCACCTTTGTAATCACAGATCATAAACARCCCACTCCCTTAGGTGTGTGTCACCTAAGCATGACACATTGGTCAGCCTCCACGCCGACTTCTTCCAAGTGATAATGACCAGCAAAAGTGTAAGGAGGCACTGAACTCCTGGATCCCGGGCCCATTCCATTCTGCCATCAGGAAGGCAGATGTCACCACTGTCCCACTTCCCAGTTTACACAGACATGCAGAARCTAGAGGGCCCGAGGGAGTTTGCTGCAGACCTCGCCTTCTGCACAGCTGCTTCCCACCCATGCCCCGCTCACCTGTTCCCTCCACCCAGGCTGAAAGCAGSATTTGTGGGAGACTCATTTCCATTTAGGGACCAAGCCTTAAGTTGTTGTTCAAGGCCAATTTGCATATTCAGTAATGCACTGATACAAACCAACTTCGTACTAGCTTGTACTCCCCAAGACCAGTACTATTTACCACGTCCTTTTAAAGCAGTAAAAAGCATGTCACAAAATAACCAAGGCCTTCCCGTGCAGGCGGGTTCTCGTGTCTGAATGCAAACTTCTACTCCTAAGGTCCTCTCCTGACTGGCTCCTAAGGTTGTCTTTCGTCCACTGGGTGATGCTGGATCTGTTGCTGAATCCAGACAACCATTTCCCCCAAAGCTTTAAACTACTTTTCCCCAGGCTCCAGAATACTTGGTTGTAACTGCTCCGAGAGTTGACGCTCAGACAAAATAGAAGAAAAACCTGAGCAAAATCATGCTCTAGCTTTCCTTGAATTCTGTGTCCTCTTAATCACTGWATAAGACCTAGAAGAGYACACTTGAAAACTACTATTAACATTGGACCTGGTCCCAGGTAGAACCAACATCCTGTAGTCAAGGAGCGGAGGGTTCACCGGATGAGATAAATTAGCTCAGCAAAGCAGCTTATCATGTAGCGCTTGATTAAAATGAAATTGCTAATTGATATTCTGGTTCCCTGGATAAATTAATTTACCTCTCATGGAGAATAGTTTATTCTTAAGAAGCCATTTGCCCTTCTCCTTCTGTACCATCTTCTGGCTCTCAATCTTAGGTTCAAATTGGTCCAGTTCCCAGGCCACATATGCTTCTGAGTTCATATTTCATGGTAGGAAAAGCAGATCAAAGAAGCCCGACTTGGCAAGTACCTGAAGTCAAGGACAGGCACGCTGCTGAAGGGGTTTCCCTGTCACTAGCGACAAGCTGTATGGCTGCCAAGTGAGCCCGCTTCTGGAGAGAACAAGAGAGCTTTCTGGTCGCCTGGAGGTGAAACGGTATTGCAGTCTTGGTTCGGTCAAAGCCATCACTGGCGTCCCACTGTACCCAAACAATGGCTTCCTCGTCCTCGCTGTTGAGCAGGGACCCGGTGCTGTGAATTTAATCCAGCACACGCTTCATCAAAGCACCCAGACAGTTCAGTGCAGGGCTACTTCTGAGTGGCATCTCCTGTGTGTTGAACTCTGTTTAACCACATCTCTGGCCTCTCCCATTACAGGTATTAATGGTTCGCAGTCTCCCAGCCAGTCATGTCTATCCAAAATGTCTCTATTTGCTCCCAAAGCTTCTATTGTCTAAATCTTCCCACTGAGAAACTAAAGTCTAATGGGCTTTCTCTCCCTCAAAGTCATTTGTCACCACAGCAAGGGTTTCTAGGATGCCAGCTAAGTCTTTACTAATAGAAGGTAGTATTTGTTTCTGAATCAAGAAAATTCCCCGATGTCTAGCCCAGTTTTTCGCTATGTATTTCCATACACAAGTCCAAGTGTTTTCAGAGTTCCTGTCCACACCCAACAGACTAAAACGTGCTCCTTGGAGGTCCTCCCCTGAAGCAACTCACTTTCTGGCACTTCTGTTTGCCAGGGCATCTGTTTGTATTTGTAAAACTTTTATTAAGCTCTGGGCTGGAGTGAAGTCTGGCAGTTAAGAGCAATRCTTGCTACTCTTCCAGAGGACCTGAGTTTTGTTTCCAGCACCCAAGTCAGGTACCTTACGGCCACCGGTAACTCCAGCTCCAGAGAGTCTGATGCCCTCTTCTGGTCTCTGTGGGGACCTGTATACACTTATATGGATCTACACATCCAGACATATCACATGCATAAACAGAAATAAATATGAATCTATAAAAAAAGAAAATTTTTACTAAGCTTTAAATTTTATGTTCTCTCTTTTAATATAGGAAAAACATGCAGCCATCAACTACAGGTTTAATGGTGTGTTTTGTGATGTTCTCCCTTCTCGTTACAGGGTCACAACATCTTTGCTAATTTGTCCTCCAAGGAATACAGTGACCTCATGCAGCTCCTGAAGCAGTCGATATTAGCCACAGACCTCACGCTGTACTTTGAGTAGGTATTGGTACCTGGTCCGTTTAAGAAATGGATACTAATATTCAATCTTTATTAATTCCTGGGTCTGCGTTGAATGGGGCATGTTATTCCAGCATTGCCGTTGGTGTTTCCCTTACCTAACTGAAGTTCATTRAGATGGTGCATACATTCCAAGGAGTGGTGGCTAACCGTGACATGTTTGAAGTCTTTCTTATGACTCATGAGCCTGATCTTGAACTCATGACTCTGAGGCTAAGTACTGGCCATGCTATTTCATGTACTACTATGACAGCTGTTTCCAACTGTTATCTGTCTCTGTCATGGTTCCAGCCATGAACGATATTCATGGATGGAAGGGTGACTAGAAACCTAAACCCAGATTCCCTTCTCCTCTCTGGGATTTGTATGTAGAACAGCAGAGTCTACGCCCATTGTTCTGTCAATGGGCACTGAAGACTTCTGACCTTCCTTAGTTTTGTTGACATAAACACTGATTTCTCCATGTCAAGTTCTACTCTTTGCTTCTGTGGCAGCCAGATATATTCCTTTCTCCTCTCCCAGATCCTCTGTGGGTTTCTAACTCTTCTTCCTCTGAGTTGTGTAACCCACACTCCACTCTCTCTGCTGAGATCCTCTTCCTGACCACATGTCTGCGTAGCACCAATGAGAGTTACCTACAGGTAGGAGGGTCTGAAATACTTCTTTGTAACTCCCTGCATTGTAGACACATGTCCCCAACTTCTGCCCACCCAACCTTCAAGGAAACCTTAGACTTAGCTTGACTGTCCAAAACCATCCATATTTCCCCCTCGATATGTTTCATTCTTTTCTTTAAAAAAGATTTTAGGTTTTTAGTTATACATATATTATATATGGGGGTGGGTACACACATGAGTTGTGTGTCCATGGAGACCAGAAGAGAAAGGGTGTCAGATTCTCTGGAGCTGGAGTCACAGGCAGCTGTGAGCCACATGGGTTGAGTGCTGGAAATCTAAGTTAGGTCTTCTGCATAAACGGTGCATTCTTCACCATTAAGCCACCTCTCTGGCCTCACTCTTTTCTTTGCATTATGGTCTTTCATTTCTCCCCTATAGTATCTGTCTACTTTGGTCATATCTAACTACATCTTATCCTTTGAAACAATGCTATGACCCTCGTACCACAATCAGATCATCAGTGCTACATACACTCCCGTCCCCGCCCCTGCTTCACCATCTGGCTGAACTGACCCACCTTTAGGTCTTCGCTCTGATGCTACGTTCCTTCAAAATCCTACTGTACCTCAGCACTGCATCAGCTGTAATTGGGTTCAACTATAGGAAACAGAAACCCAAAGTAACAATTTCTCCAGAGACCCACCATCTGCTGGTAGCGCAGTGGCTAGTGACGTCCTCATGGACCCAGGCTGCTTCTGCGTCCTGTGATGTCCACCTCTTAGCCAGAGACAGTGGCTCAAGCTCCAGCCCTACTCTCCACCTTGAAGCCAACAGGAAGATGGGATAAAGATGGAGGCAATAGGTAACTCAGGCCATCTCCTGAGGTGTTCTAGAAGTTACCACCTAACACCTCCACTAACATTTCAWTAGTCACAATTTTGTTCTGTGACTATATTTAACCTCAAGGTATGTTGGGAAAGGAAGACTTTATTCTGGATTGCCATGAAGTTCTATTAACAGTGGAGGAAGGAAGTGGGGGAATGGGTGTTGACAATGGGCATTTCCACCACAGGCATTTATGACCGAGTTTTGCTGTATGGATTATTATATGAGACAGTGGTAGAAGTAAAGACTGTGAGGGACATTCAATTTCTTTCTGTCATGCCCCTTAAACCCAGTGGCTTAAAGGGAATCTCTCCTCCTTGGAACTCTGATGATACAAAATGTCTTTAAAGAGTTAAATCTAAGATGAGAGGACACACCATAACGGCCCAAAGTGCTGTGGAAGGCAGATGTGACGCTCATACCTTAAGACAAGGAGACTGCCTGCTTGCCGGTCGAAGGGGCACTAAGGAGCCCTCCACCACCGTGAGCAAGCCAGCCAGCTTTTATGTGTCACTGGAAAAAACCAGAGAAATGAAAAAAGAGGGCTCTGCAGTGGGGGAAAGCACAAGGTAGGGATAAGAAGCAGGTCTCAGGTAGACGGGTTTGAGATAGATCAAGACCCTGGATTTCCTGAAATGAAATCCCAGAACCCAGTCACTCTGGAAGTTAGGGGCTCTATAAATCACAACCCCAAAGCTGTCCTTTTCAAAGGCATAATAAACAGCTAAAGTGTGTGTGTGTGTGTGTGTGTGTGTGTGTGTGTGTGTGTGTGCGCGCGCGCGCGCGTGCGTGCCTGTCTGTCTGTCTGTCTGTCTGTTTGCTCATTAAATTTTGGAAATAGACTTAGGTGGGAATGCTTTAATTCAAAATTCAAGTTTAACTGGGCTTTCTTTTATTTAGTGAGCAATCCTAACACACACACACACACACACACACACACACACACTACATGTAAAAACTTTTAAAAGAATTTTATATATTGTGTGTGCACATGCAAGCACAGGTGCACATGCATGCGAGTGTAGTACGTGTGTGCAGACACCAGAGGTCAATCCCAGATGCTGTTCGCTTTGGTTGTTTTTTGAGACAGGCTCCCTTATTGGCCTGGAACTTACCGAGTAAGTTAGACTGGCTGGCCCGTGAGGCCAGGTTTCCCGCTGTCACTAGCCTCGGGATTACAAGTGTGCCCCACCACACCTTTTAAAAATAGTTTTTTATTCTTCTCTCATATATCCCAATTGCAGTTTCTCCTCCCTTCCCTCCCCCCAACATACCCTCCTAAGTTCACCTCCCCTCTCCCCCAGATCCACCCTTGTTCCACCTCTCAGAGAATAGCAGGCCTCCCAGGGACATCAACTAAACATGGCATAAAAGCTACAATAAGACCAGACACACGCCATCACACCAAGGCAACCCAGTAGGAGGAAAAGGCACACCTAGCTCCTTAACATGGGGACTCAGATCAAACTCAGGTTCCCCTGCTTGTGTAATAAGTGCTTTACTCTCTCCCCAGCCTAACAAATACAGGTTTTAATTAAAATAAAAACCTATGCTTTTAAAACCCCGGGCTCTGTCGCTAACTAGCTATGTGTCACCTAACACATTGTTTTYGTCTGAGATGCTCTCCTTCGTGTGTAGAATGGCAATAACCCACTTTACATATATCACATGCATTATGGGTGGTGACATCAACAACCCCRTTTGCTTTACAATCTATTGCACATGTTCTGTGGCCCTTGGGCTGCCTTCACTATCATGGCRGCCCATCTTTTTCTAGACTGATGCTCCTGGATTTGGGATTTATGAAAGAAAAACCCATATTATGACGCTTTTATTTTTCCTTCCTGGCACTTGTGTTATTTTTCTCAAAATAGAAGCGGTTTTTTAAACAAGTTTCCAGGTAATTCCTAAAGGGACAAAGGGGGGAGGGGCACCCTCAGCTCTTGGTGTCCATTTATCAAGCTCTGTTAGGGATGCGAGGAGTCACTAAGTGACCGCGGGATGCAGTCAAGAAGTTGCTGGCAAGTTGTTTGCTCATTACTCTGCTCTTATCTTACTGCTGCAGCCCCTGCTAATGTCTGCTGACTCCCACAGAAGCTGCCACGCTCCCCTCTGTCAGCATTATTGTCCTCGAGGTTCTGAATAGCTCATTCTCTAATCTAGACCTCCAGAGGACGGATCCRTGCGCGGGTCTAAACTTGCATTAAAGTATGGCCATATTTTCAACCCAAACAATCCCTCGGGTTAATGAGGGAGAGGCAGCGACGAGTTACCCAGGTGCTTCCATTTCACCAGTGTACAATTAGGGACCGGAAGGYAGGTTGCAGATGACACCATTCATTTGGTCACCTATACTTTGCAGATCAGGCACAGATGGTTGAATGGTATYGCTTGGGTCACAAAAAACAACTATTGGCAAAATTTGAGCCCTTATTCCCCAGTTCTGGGTGTCTTCTCACAACCACCCCATTCCTTCTATGGTGGATGAGTCCAGAAACAGTTTCATTTGAATTGTAGTACATTCTGWAGCAACATTGACCCAACCTAGTTAATATCAATCAGTTTAGCTGAATGACTAAACTGGGTCCCCTTGCAGCAAATGCAGTTGGAAGCAAAGGCTTGCAYGCATTTAGTTTAATTTTGAAAAGAACACCAAAGATAAGAGTGAAACAGATGAAGGGCCGGGACAGGGAAGCCATTGTGAGGACGTATTCCTGCTGGTCACCACAATGGTCAGATAGGCTGGAACCTCAAGGGACCATCTGAAAAGTCTCGTATGCTACATCCCCAAATTGGCCCCCATCCTCCATCCCCATGAACCCAAATTTGCCATGAGTCCTGGACACTTCCTGGACAAACTCCTGGACACTTCCATGTCATATGTACGCGAGGCCTGGAAAGTCCTACAACTGTCTCCAGGCCCACACATGTCTGGAGTCCAAGCATGCCCAGACTCCAGTAAGTAACATTGCTCTGCACAGGGCAGCAATGGCAGGGGTTGTAGTATTGCTTGCCTTAGCGACCGCTGAAGAAAGACAGGGCCAAGAGGGTACAAGGTGGCTCCTTTGACTCATTCTAGAAGTCTAGCTGTCATTGGCTGTTCTGCCTTTCCTACTCAAATCCGAAATCATGATGGATCTAGGTGTGGTGCCACCGTCTGTAGTCTCAGCTCTTGGGAGGTCAAAGCAGAGTGATTGCCATGAATTGGAAGTCATCTGGGCTACACAGGAAAAAAAAAACTTAAAAAATAAAGAAATTATGTTGGAATTGATCAAACTATAGAGGAAGCCACTCTAGGAAGAAGAAAGTCACTCTAGAAATGTACACATAGACAGGAAGTAGATGCCACCCTTTGACAAAGCTTCAGGGTTCATTCTTAGGGGGGACAAGAATTCCTGCCATGATCCAGAAGGGAAACACATGAGATACATAGGTACGTAGAGACACCAAAGACACCGCAGTAGAGACTTTCATTTCTAATGGCTGTGGGTATCCTTGAACCTACAGGCCAAAGCACACAGGAAAGAACCTATAGGACTGTGGAACAAGAACAAACAAGCGAAATCCTTGGCGTGGATGGCTAAGTTCATGCCTTGCATCTGTGGCTAATTGTTCAGTCTGACTTTCCCAGTCATTGAAAACTCAGCTCCTGTTGACCAATTTTGTAATTGACTTCCTGTGCTGGACTCTGAATCCTCCGGCTTTGGTAACTAAATAATAATTTTCCCAGCTTGGGCAAAAATTGGATATACTATGTCAAGAACCAGYCACACTCAACTCCTCTCCGCCTTGGTTTCCTTGTCAGAAATATGAGTTTGGACATTTTACTCAGGCCCATTTGCTAGGGGCACAGTGACAGTGAACGGAGATTACCCATAGGAAAGAGCTCTGATGATTTAAAACACTTTATAAAAAAAAATCATTCAACCAGAAACTTCATAAAATACGTACCGTAAAAGATGACACTAGGGGTAGGCAGAGAGAGGGAGAGATCTACAATCACAAATGTTCGAACTTCGGAGATGCCACAGATGCCCTGCAATACCTGTACTATTTCTAGCCAACAAAGATGACCACTTCTTCAATTAGTCATGAAAACGGGAAGTGATAGGGTCCCCAGTGCTTACTTAGGARCTGTGCATACACATATCCTATTTAATTCTAGAAGCAGTCTGAGGAGACAGATAATCTTTTGAAAAATAAAATTGTATTACATTTTTATTTATTTTGTACATGCACTTGTGTGTCTGCGTGGGTGCGTGCATGCTACAGTACATGCAAGGACACCAGAGAACAGCTCGCTGTAGTCGGTTCTCTCCCTCTACTACGTGGGTCTGAAAAATCAACTCAGATCAATCGGGCTTGGCATCAGTCACCTTTACCCCCTGAACCATCTCACCAGCCCATTAGATACAGATAATCTTGTTAACTCCATAGTATGAATGGGGAACCTGAGGTCTGGAGAGATTCAGTCAATTGCTTTCAATATCCAATGGTACATCTGGGATTAAGCAGACAGACGGATTCCAGAATGGGTTTACTCCTTCTGCCATTCTCTTAATAGTGATTTAATTAGGGGTTTAAAAGTAATGAAGGAAAACTAAGGCCCAATCCTGGAAACATTTAGGCATTAGTGACAGGGGTAACTCCAGTGCACATATGCTTGACTTTCAAACATGAGAGGTCCAGGCCAACGAGAGTGATACTATGTTCATTTAGCAAAATAATAGTAGGTTCTTCCCTAGAGYACTGGYGCTCCCTAGCCATGGGTTCTTGGCCAGGTTTATAGTATCAGGCATGAGTTTCGTTCTGTGAAGCAGACCTTAGATCCAAGCAAAGGGTGGTTGGTGAATCCCATAACATTCATGCCACTACTGCACAAAYGGGCACATCCTGCCAGGTTGGTCATTATTGTAGCTTACAGGKTTGATTGCTTTCCTCCTTCAACAAGCTGTATAGCATCTTCTATAACAATGAAAGCTATGCCTCCTTCTCTTTAGCTACTTCTTAGAGCCCTTAAACTTGGCATACTGCCCGACATAATGCATTCCCAAAATAGAAACTTTTGACTTTGGTTTCTCCTATTAACCTATAGGCAGATTGTCTTCTCTCTGACAGAAGTRGTTGCTAGGAACCTATGGCCTGACCACCCTGAAGGGTATCCAATCTCATCAGACAGAGGTGCCTAGGCTCACAGAGAGAATGTGCTCAGAATTCATCATGCATTCCCTGATCAGTCTCCAAGGCAAGTAGTCAGATTGCTTCAGACTGCTCTTTAAACTGGATATCACTAAACAATTCAGATTTTATGCAGACATTGGAGTGCCCGGTGCTTTTTAGATTGGCTCTGTAAATTAAGCAGATCACTCTTCAGTTTGAAAACTGCCACTTCCTCTTGTGCTCTGCAACCATTCTTCATCAGCAATTATGAGAAGTGTCTAAATGAATGGTTTCTTTGTCATTGTCTTTCCAAAGGGTAGCAGTTAGTAGCATGTCTCAAAAGCATCTGATAGCAGTCATCTTACTAAATTGTTTTAGATTGTTTAGAATAATAGTTTAACCTTCCTTTGAAAATTACTGTGATATCAAGATAAATTATTAAAATATACAGTGTGAATTCAGCAAATATTGCTACTGCTATTCAGACAGAAATGTTCGCCCATTCATCATTCAGTGAGTGTTTATTAAGAACCCACTGTGTTCTGTGTACTCAACGTCCACAGTTGCCTGTATCCAGCCAGTCACAGGATTGGAGAAAAGAAATTAATAAACAATAAGATGTTAGTGTGGAGCTTAACTCATCGCTGTCTTTCTTAAGAGAGCCAGATAAGTTAGCCCATGGAAAGTTTTTTAACATTAGGGCAGAAAGTCTATGGTGTGTTGGTAGGCAAAGATTTTAATCGTTCCTGACAAATTTCAAAGTGTCTTTAGACAACTCACACACATATCTCCTCTCCCATGATACGGTGATGAACTAGAAAT
>BDUI01003281.1:73179-95162 GCA_002335545.1 Apodemus speciosus | reverse complement strand
CCTGGAAATGACATTCGGAATGGAGAGAATATTAAATCATGTTGCTGACGGTATGAGGGCGGGCCACCTGTTGTTGGAAGAAATAACATCTTCTTGGTGAACTATTTATCAGATAAAGTAGAGACATGGTAGGGATGTTCAGTGAAGCAGCTTGAAAACATATATGAGTTATGGATATATAGCTATAGAATAAGAAAGGGTAGGAGGGAAGCTTATGGGTGAAAACTTTAGATAACAGGAAGAAAAGCAAAGAAGAACTTGAAAACAAGATGATGGACAAAAAGAGGAACAAGAGACTTATGTGCTACTCAGTCAGTCGATCAGAGGACAAAGAGACATTATCGCATCAGTCCTCAAACAACAGATACTGATGGGAGCGATGGATAAAGCTTTGACAGAAGGAATGATCACAACCCGAACTGTGCTACTTTCTGGAGAATTAGGAGGCTGGGCTAGTTTTAACCCCAAAGAACAAATGAAAGGAAGAGTGGGGGATGAATTGGGGCAAGCTTCTTACTTCACTCACAATCTGGACTTAACCCTTACGTTGAAGGGTTATCAGAGTTCCTCTGTATAAGAACATTTACCTCCTTCTCTGTTCCCTTCTGGATTTCACTGGGCTCATAACACTTCCTCAACACTAGGATCTTGAATGTGAAGATGGTTGAACAAAGAGTAGTGTAAGCAGTAAGGGGTGGTAGAGTCTCGTGGTATGTCTGTAATGCTGTGTCTTGGTTAGTCTACTAGGAGATTTCATGTTTGGAATCCAAGGAATAAAGGCATTCTGTTGCTCCAGTATCTATAAAATGCACCAGTCCTTCTTTTATTCTGCTTTAGCTCCCTGACCCCAAAAGATGCGGCTTTCCTTGTACATGCCGCTGGCACTGTCTCCCTGTGCTTAAAACAGTGTCTTGCCAACAGATGACTTTTCTTAGACAAGATAAGAGAGCATTTGGGTTTGTCCAAGTACAGCCTGAGCAGACAGCACTCTTATCTGTTCAGATCCTCTCAGCTTCATTAACTATTAAATGCTAACCTTTCCTGGTTAGCAAGGAGACTCTTAATTTTCCACAGTCTGATGAGAAAGGCATTGAGGTCTATCGGGGCCATGCCTTTCACATTTTTTACCTTCTAGAGGATTTGAAATTAAAAGAAAAATCCTTTAAAAAAAAAAAAAGCTCGATAAGTATTTCTCAGGGCTGTCATGGTTATATTGCTCTTCTCTTAGCCTAGAGCTGGTTGGGTGAATCTGATGGTTTTTGTGTCTGTGGTAGCCATGTCTATAACGTTAGTGGGAAATGTTGGCTATGCCCTGCAGCAACTTTGGCCTCCCAGAGCAGGGAACGCTCTCCAAGGAATAGTCTCGCTCTGCCTGACCATTCCTGAGCTGTGGGTTAGTCATTTGTCTTGCTCTGCCTGACCATTCCTGAGCTGTGGGTGAGTCACTTGTCCTTGGCATTGTGCTTCTTTTTCAGCTGGGTGTTTCCTCCTTAGCCTTTGATCATTGGTGGACCTGGCCATGGAGAGTCACAACTCACAGAGAGCAAGGAAGGAGGATCGTTCTCAGAGTTGGTCATCTGAGTGGAAGAGAGTCTTTATTTTCCAACTTCTCACTGGGAATTTTGTTAATGCTCTTGAGTCTCAGGGCTCACCTAATCAAGAAAGCATGGGAATTACCTGGACTTACAGGTTGCTTTTTTTATTTTATAGTTGTCCAACATGTGCTAAGGAGATGARTTTTCTGTTGGAAATTTCTGGTCAAAGGAGGAGGCTAGCTCATAGCCATGCTAAACTGTTAGATGAGAGATCTCAGCATGAAACAACCAACCCCCACTCTGCAGACCYGTGCCTGCCCTCACCTGACCCAAGATCCAAGATCCAAATCTCCAAATCACGTAGGAAATTTGTCACCGCTTCCAAAGTATGAATCTCTGAAATGTCTTCTCTTGCCATTTGCACTTTTAATCAAAGTGATTCTTCTACTTTTCCTAAGAGTAATTATTCTAGATATATGCTTGTTCTATTACTGTTGGTGCCTCAGCAAAGTGACAGTCAGTTCTTCTTATAGAGTTAGGAGCAGGGCTGTCTAACTTTTGATTTAGTTTTGCTAATAATTAAAATTTAGTGTGTGTGTGTGTGTGTGTGTGTGTGTGTGTGTGTGTGTGTGTGTTGCTATAGCTGGGACAAAATTGCAAGGTGATAATGGTTTTAACTGATGTGATCATTTATAAAACAAAATACCCACAGAAGGAGATACAGAGACAAAGGGTGGAGCAGAGTCTGGGGAAAAGACCATTCAGAGACTACTCTACCCAGGGATCGATCCCATATACAGTGACAAAACCCAGACACTATTAGCAATGCCCACAAGTGCTTGCTGACTGGAGCTGGATATAGCTGTCATCTAGGAGGCTCTGCTAGCACATGAGAAATACAGAGGGGGACACTTTCAGCCAGCCATTGAACTGAGCACAGGGTCCCCAATGGAGGAGCTAGAGAAAGGACCCAAGGAGCTGAAGGGGTTTGCAGCACCACAGGAGGAACAACAATATGAGCCACCTAGTACTCCCAGAACTCCCTGGGACAAAAGCATCAACCAGAGAGTACACATGGAGTCATCCATGGCTCCAGTCACATAGGCAGCAGAGGATGGTCTTGTTAGACACCAAAGGGAGGAGAGGCCCTTGGTCCTGGAAAGATTTGATACTGTAGTGTAGAGGAATACCAGGACAGGGAAGCAGGGGAGGGTTGATTGGGGAAGGGGAGGTGGCTTAAGGGATTTTGGGGGAAGAGGGGAACCAGGAAAGTGGACAACATTTGAAATGTAAATAAAGAATATATCTAATAAAAAATAAAAAAAANCTGTCATCTAGGAGGCTCTGCTAGCACATGAGAAATACAGAGGGGGACACTTTCAGCCAGCCATTGAACTGAGCACAGGGTCCCCAATGGAGGAGCTAGAGAAAGGACCCAAGGAGCTGAAGGGGTTTGCAGCACCACAGGAGGAACAACAATATGAGCCACCTAGTACTCCCAGAACTCCCTGGGACAAAAGCATCAACCAGAGAGTACACATGGAGTCATCCATGGCTCCAGTCACATAGGCAGCAGAGGATGGTCTTGTTAGACACCAAAGGGAGGAGAGGCCCTTGGTCCTGGAAAGATTTGATACTGTAGTGTAGAGGAATACCAGGACAGGGAAGCAGGGGAGGGTTGATTGGGGAAGGGGAGGTGGCTTAAGGGATTTTGGGGGAAGAGGGGAACCAGGAAAGTGGACAACATTTGAAATGTAAATAAAGAATATATCTAATAAAAAATAAAAAAAAACATAAAATATTTTTTAGTTAGCACACAAACAATAGACTTCATTAGGATATTCTCATATGCATTTTGTATTGTAATCTTGGGTACCACCTTTTATCCTTCCTCTTCTCTCCTCCCTGTTTCTTTCTGGTCTTCTTCCTTTCCTCTCCTCTTTTCATACCCTAGACATTTGAGGGCTTTGATTATGCGTATTATGAACTTCAAGGGTCTAGTCTGTATCTGTTGAGATAATCATGCCATTCCCATCCCTAAGTCAGTGTATGTACTGCATTGTAACCCCTGATGTGCATATGTTGAACATGTGTAAGCATATATTATATACCTGGATTGAAATCAACTTGGTCATATCCAAATATACTCATGAATTCGCTTTGCAAGTATCTTATTGAGAATTTTTGTATCTCTGTCCTTTAGGGACCAGGAACTGCCAGTTCCTTTTCTGTTCTGTGATAACTGTATTTTTTTGCAGGTATTATTACTCTTTGTAATGAGTTTGCTGTTGTTCCTCTCCTTTCTATTTTATCACACACATTGAGAGGCATTACCTAAAGGGTTGGTAGGATTTGACAAAGAATCCAGCCAGCCTGAGTTTTTCTCGGATGGAATACTCTATTCCTTCTTTCGTCTTACTATGGAAATGTTTACACTGTCCATAGCTTCTTGATTTAATACTAATTAAGAGTGGTACTTTCAATGTGAACTGTCCTTACAGGATCAAAACATCTGGTTTCCAGTTGTTAGTGGTGTTTGGGGAGGGCTATGGATTTAGGTGGTAGAGCATTGTTGGAGGAAATATGCCACTGGGGGTTATAACCTTACTTCTCACTTCACTACTTATTTTTCCCTTTCCTCTCCCTCTCCCTTTCCTCCCTCTCCATTCCTCCYTCCCTCCTTCTTTCATCATCCTTCTCCATTCCCCTTCCCTTTCTTCTCCCCTCCCCTTCCCTCTGTCCCCATTCCTCCCTCCTCCTCCCCTCTTCTCCCTCTTYCATTCCCCTCCTCCTTCACTCTCCCCCCACATCTCCTCCGCTGTCCATGTGTGCTTGGAAATATGATCATGAAGCTTCCAACCRTCCATGCTTCCCGCTCCTGTCACTACACTTCCCCTGCCTGTTGCCCCGATTTCCCCACCATGATAAACTTTCTCCCTCTGGGACTGTAAGCCAGAATAAAACCTTTCTTCTATAAATGGCTTTTTGTCCAGGTATTTTATCTTAGCAACAGAAAAGTAACTAATAAAAAGACATATGGGACATCTGGGGGGCGGGGAATCCAGAAAAAGGGAAATGAAATGTAAATAAAGAATATATCCAATAAAAAAAAGAAAAGTAACTAATGCAGCATGTCCAATTGTCTAGGAACTTATAGGTCTCTCATATTTTCCAAGTTTTGAACACTAACATTTAAAAACATTCTGTGACCATCCTTGGACTTCATTGGAATCTGTTGTGACGTTCCCTCTTTCATCTCCAATCTTTTTGTTTTGTTTTATTTTAAATGTTTTTCCATTTAAAAAGAAATCTTTAAAAAATGTCTATGAAATGGATGGCTTCTTTAAAAGATGTAAATGGAAACACGTGTGATGGGGATGGGATTAAGGAAGAGCTAAAAGAACATGATTGTGTTGGCAGAAGCAAAGTCTACATTTCTCCAGGAGAGAGTATAAGTAAACACAATGCTTTAGGACTTGTGAGATGGCTACCACTGTCCCCTTCTTTCCCCCACAAATAGTCCCCTCTTTTCCTGTCTTTGAGTTTTTAGAGTTTGGTTGGAGAATTTCTTTTTCTTTTTCTTAATTTTTTGTATGTGTGAGTATCTGTACCGGCGTATGTCATGTGAGTACAGTGTCCATGGAAGCCAGAGGAAGTCATTGGATCCACTGGAACAAGGTTACTACAGGCAGTTGTGAAATGCCAGATTTATGCTAGGAATTGAACTTGGGTCCCATAAAATGGGCAGCACATGCTCTTAAGACCCAATGTCTTTTTATTTATTTATTTTTTATTTTCTTCAAGAAAAATCCCCCAAACACCATTATAAGACATAAAGTGAAAGATTTCCCATAATTTCTTGAACATATATTTCCCATAATTCCCATAATGTCCTGTAATCACACATGTCAAACATCTTTGGACTTCCCTGAAATTCAATTATCATTTTTACAAAGCTATACAGAATCATCTTTGTAAAACTGTGTACATGATGAATTGCTGAGGGAAAGGGCATCATTAGCTTTGTTTGCAATAGCACTGCATATGTTAATACTCTGATAAATGTTAATAGACATTGAGATCACTAAGGGTCACCAAGATAGTTCAGAGTGTAAAAGGGCATGCCATAAAAACATAGCGACCTGAGTTCAATCCCTGGAAGCTACATGAAGACGAGAGGAGAGACCTGACTTCTTAAAGTCTCTTGGAAACCTATCTGTGCTACAGAAAGTGTATGGACAGATATTAAACACTAATAACACTAATACTATCTTGATAAAAACCAATAACGAGGACACATGAACCACTATGTAGCCTTATTCGTACTAGCTAGAAACTGGAAGCAACCCAGATGTTGCCCAACTGAAGAATGGATACAGGAAATGTGGTTCTTTTACACAATGGAATACTATTCAGCTACTAAAAACAAGGACATCATGAATTTTGCAGGCAAATGGATGGAACTAGAAAATATTATCCTTAGTTAGGTGACYAAGATACAAAAGGATGTGTATGGTATGTTCTCACTGGTAAGTGGATATTAGCCAAAAAATACAGACTACCTATGTACAATCCACAGACCCAAGAAGCTAAGCAAGAAGGCCAAGTGAAGATGCTTAAATCCCACTGAGAAATGAGAACAAAATAATGGGAGGCAGAAAGAGAAAGGGACCTGGGTGGAAGGGAGGGGTAAAAAGGAGGCAGGATCAGGTATTGGGGGGGATACAGGAAATAAGCCCAGAGGGTCAGGAGAATGAATGGAAATATGTAGCTGCCAGGATGGAGGAAACCTCTAGAAAGTTCCAGATACTTCAAGGACTCAAAGTAAGCAACCTTAACTGAAATATCCAACAGTGGGGATATAGAACCTGAAGAAACCTCTAGTAGTTAGACAGGACCCCCAGTAGAGGGATGGGAACATCAACCTACCTACAAAAATTTCAACCCCAAATTGTTCCTGTCTAAAACCGTGGTGCAGGGACAAAAATGGATCAGAGATTGAAGGCATGGCTGACCAGTAACTGGCCCAACTTGACATCTATCCCATTGGTGGGCACCAATCCCTGATACTATTACTGATGCTATGCTGTTCTTGTAGACATGAGCCATGCTCTACCAGCAGCTGACTGAGTCAGATGCAGAACTCACAGCCAATGATTGGAGGGAGGTGGGAGACTCCTGTAGAAGAGTTAGGGGAAGTATTGAAGGAACTGAAGGGGATGGTAGCCATAGGAAGACCACAGTGTTAACTAACTTGGACCCCTGGGAGCTCCCAGAAACTGAGCCACCAACCAAAGAGCACACAGCCTGGTCYAAGGCCATCTGCACATAGGTGTCAGGGGGGTGCCTTGTCTGTCTTCAGTGGGAGAGGATGGGCCTAATACTGTAGAAATGTGAAGCCCCAGGGTGGGAGGCTACTGTGTGGGGCACCCTCTTATTGGTGAAAGGAGGAGGGATGGGGGAAGAACTCTTTGAGGAGAGATTGGGAGGGGGAGGCAACATTTGGGATATAACTAAATAAAATAATTAATTAATAAATATCAGTAATGAAATGATTGTTCAAAAGATCAAAGTGGCAATACTGAACACTGACTAGGAAATACTGTTTTTTTCTTGTTTTGAAGCAAAAGCAGGAGACAGATGAGCACAAAGGCGCCGAATTCCAAGAAACAAGAGACCACAGGCACAGAGATGTCACTACTTACCCACCTGGTTTTCAACTACTAGAGGCATCCAAGTGCCAAAAGAGCATCAACTGAGTGAAAGGCAATAGGAGCATTCACCAGGACCAGGACGGTCCTTGAAGCTCTGCCCTATGGTGACACCTGAGAACACCTGTTGATGTGAATATGTTAGACTCTCTGCTTGTGCTGGTAAGAGGCAAAGACTATGAACTCACTGGTCCAGACCATGAATCAGACTCATGAAGTCAGGGAAAAAATAYAAGACTGTATATGACAAGCTACATTGCTCTTRCATCATCCAKAGGAKCCATAMTTTTCATAGTTAGGATTTTGCTATTTCATAAAACATCCACTAATGTAGCACTAAATGAATGTATCCAAAGATTTGTGATCCAGCATAGAMAACAGYAGGTGCCAATGAACAATGAGGGTCTAACCTTGAACTCTACACACCTACAGATATAGGGGTTGAGATCAATAACTTAAAACCCATTGAGGAGACAAATAGCATACAAGGAAACTTCTTTGCCTGTAATACTCTGTAATACTAAAAKCAATTTACATCTAACATCATCCAGGAAATGTTTCCATCATCCAAAGACCAGTACCAGGTGTTGATATCAATGTGTGTAGCAGGCATYCACTCTAACTAGAAAGTGGCCAGCATTTCCATAACAACCATGACATGATTGCACCAATGGGCATGACTTACCAAACTAGTCATTATTGTAGTTCATGGAATTCACAGCTGGGTAAGACTGATAATTAATTTTCACCTCTGGTAGTATATATGGTGCTGGATGAAGCATCCATGTCNAAGGCCATCTGCACATAGGTGTCAGGGGGGTGCCTTGTCTGTCTTCAGTGGGAGAGGATGGGCCTAATACTGTAGAAATGTGAAGCCCCAGGGTGGGAGGCTACTGTGTGGGGCACCCTCTTATTGGTGAAAGGAGGAGGGATGGGGGAAGAACTCTTTGAGGAGAGATTGGGAGGGGGAGGCAACATTTGGGATATAACTAAATAAAATAATTAATTAATAAATATCAGTAATGAAATGATTGTTCAAAAGATCAAAGTGGCAATACTGAACACTGACTAGGAAATACTGTTTTTTTCTTGTTTTGAAGCAAAAGCAGGAGACAGATGAGCACAAAGGCGCCGAATTCCAAGAAACAAGAGACCACAGGCACAGAGATGTCACTACTTACCCACCTGGTTTTCAACTACTAGAGGCATCCAAGTGCCAAAAGAGCATCAACTGAGTGAAAGGCAATAGGAGCATTCACCAGGACCAGGACGGTCCTTGAAGCTCTGCCCTATGGTGACACCTGAGAACACCTGTTGATGTGAATATGTTAGACTCTCTGCTTGTGCTGGTAAGAGGCAAAGACTATGAACTCACTGGTCCAGACCATGAATCAGACTCATGAAGTCAGGGAAAAAATAYAAGACTGTATATGACAAGCTACATTGCTCTTRCATCATCCAKAGGAKCCATAMTTTTCATAGTTAGGATTTTGCTATTTCATAAAACATCCACTAATGTAGCACTAAATGAATGTATCCAAAGATTTGTGATCCAGCATAGAMAACAGYAGGTGCCAATGAACAATGAGGGTCTAACCTTGAACTCTACACACCTACAGATATAGGGGTTGAGATCAATAACTTAAAACCCATTGAGGAGACAAATAGCATACAAGGAAACTTCTTTGCCTGTAATACTCTGTAATACTAAAAGCAATTTACATCTAACATCATCCAGGAAATGTTTCCATCATCCAAAGACCAGTACCAGGTGTTGATATCAATGTGTGTAGCAGGCATYCACTCTAACTAGAAAGTGGCCAGCATTTCCATAACAACCATGACATGATTGCACCAATGGGCATGACTTACCAAACTAGTCATTATTGTAGTTCATGGAATTCACAGCTGGGTAAGACTGATAATTAATTTTCACCTCTGGTAGTATATATGGTGCTGGATGAAGCATCCATGTCAGTTCCATGTTGATGTCATGGTAAAATAATTCTCCATACAACCTAGTTTGACCACATTCTTTCCCTTTCTCAAACTCTTCTCAGTTCTTCCCTATCTCCCTACCTACCCACATTTTTACTTTCCCTCTCTTTCTTCATCAAAAATAACTCCCCCAAACAACAAACAAACAAAAAGAAAGAAAGAAAGAAAACAAAGTGAGAACAAGCAAGCAAACAAAAAACAGTAAGACAAAAAGCAAAGCAAAGCAAAGCAAAACAATACGAAACAAAACAAAAACTGTTTCGAACACTGGGTTCTACTGATGTGTGATGGCTGTGGGGTCCCGGGGGCAGTGAGTAGTTCTGTGAATTTCTGGGAATAAAAAAAAGGAATAAATATAGATGGAAAGGAAAGGCTGAAAAGAGCAGCAAAATGAGCTAGAGGGATTCTGGGTCCACACGAAGAGGCAGAATCCTTAGGTGATAGAGATGACTTTAGAGGAGGAGCTTCTGTGAGCGAGCTGTCTGCGATGAATAAGTCTGGGGAGGTGACAATGCGGCCCAGGAGCAATGATAAATGCTGTTTATAAATGATAAAGTAAGAGATGACTTACTTGAGTGCCAGCCTACCATGGCTGCTGTGGAGCCCTGGTAGAGTGGCTTTGTGGGTCTTCAGGAGTCACAAAGAAATGGTGAGGGACCACAGAAAAGGTTTAAAGGGTCCCAGGGGACTTTGAGTTCACACTAGAGGCTGAATCCCATCCCCAATCTGATTAATTTCTTTCATTTTTTTTATCAATCTTGTTATCATTAAGAAAAATCAATTCTTGGTTTGATGAATATGTATTGTTCTTTGCCAAGTTTCACTAATTTTTTTGCTCTAATCTTTATTGTTTCTTGCTACTTACCAACTTTGTGTCTCTGTAAGCAATTTAAGATCTCTCTGGCTTTTTACTGTAGACACTAATGACTAAAGACTTTCCTTGTATAAGTCTATATGCTGCATTCTAAAAATTCTGGTAAGTTATGCATTTATGTTTTTATGAGACAGAATCAGAGCTTATTAAGAAGTCTTTTTGTTTGTTTTACACAGATTTGAGTGTGAGAGTTAATAGAAAAAACAGACATTTAAGAAAAGGGCAGTCCATACCAATGTGTGGGTATGGACTTCTCCAGAGAGAGGCTTGCTTTCCATTTCATTTGATGCTAAGAACTTGAAAAATTCTTTTCTGGCTTCTTCAGTTGCCTACTCTGCCTTTCAGATATAATGTTCACTCTTAGCATGTTCTTTCCTGCGCAAGAGCTCTTGGTGCCTACCTTTAGTCTACCCAGAGAAGACACAGGAAGTCACTTCAGCTTTGGTACTTTGTTAGATATAGTAGATTCTTCCATAGTCACCTTTGATCATCTTTTTTTGAATGAAATTTATTCTGTTGTGCTCTCTTGGTTAAGACCTCTTCCTCCTCTATATGTAGGATTCCTTTAAGCATCTACTTACATTTTGGTTTGATCGTCACTGGTTAGTTTGTGCTTGTCTTGAAATGTCTTACTTCTCTGTCACTTTTACCAAGTACTTTTGAGATTATAATGATATTAATAAAGTTTTTTTTTATTTTCAGGCCTTGATATACGTTGGTACACATGTTCCTGGAATTTATATTATCAAGATTTACGGTGTTATTTTGATGAGTCTGTATTTGTAAGTGAATTTTGATGCTTTCTCAATAGATTCCACTATTGTTTATTTGATTTGTTCTTTTGGCGTTTTGGCTAAGCATCATGCTAGAGGGATGCGGCTGTGGATGTCTCTATGAATCTTTAAGTATCTCAGCCTCTACAACAGTGAGATGTGGCTCCAGAGATTTTTATTGAGCCAATGATCTTAGGCTAGAGGTTATCAAATTCCCAAAGTATACTTAGATGAGGGTGTCAACTCCATGGTCATTAAGGGTGAGGTCATCTTACTCCATCTACTTTCCCAAGCTAATCCTCTCATTACCTGTGCTTTGGGTTTGTCAGCTCCACCCTCTTGCTCTCTAAAGTGGCTTCCTATTGCTCTGTCTCTCACATAAAGCCATGGCCTCCAGGATAGCTCAGTTTCAAAGAATAGGTTCTGTCTTGTGCTGGCACTTCATCACAGATCTCTATCTAAGCCACTGCTGTCTCACCAAATCCCAAACCAGGATTCCAGTGTGAGCTTGTTCTATGGGTAACACACTGTCTTCTTTCAGCAGGGCCACCTGGCTTCCCTTTTGAATGAGGCTTCTTTTCAGTCCCTTCTTCATGACTGGAGCTACATGGGGACTTGTACCTTTGGCTGGAATCCTGTTTCTCCACACCAATCAGCTGTCCCATCATCCCCCTTTCTCTTCTTCTCTGTCTTTCTTTAGGATGGCGTTGATTCTTTCATAACCCAACTCTCCTCCTTCACTGTGTCTCATGGAGGCAACATGCAATATGCTGTCTTACATGGAAGTACTGGTTTCTTTCAAGACAATATTGTTATATGCAAGAAAGTCATGGACAAAATGGGAAGTAAAGCTAATGGAGATCTCTGCAGTGTTTAAATTTTCTATTAATCAGTTGACTGTTGGATTTCAGGGTACTAGATATTGCATCTCAATTCTTGTATACACCAGGAAAGTGTACTATTACTGAGCCACAACCTAGCTATTTTCCTTAAAATTCTAACAATTTTGTTAATTCTTTGATTCAAATAATGTATTTTGAACATAYTCAACTCCTCTCTCTGCTTGTCGRTAAATTGACCTCTTCTTCTACCCCTTGCTAAGTTTTGACAYGTCTTCTTTCTTTCCTAATCTTTCCCCATTGGGTCCAGTTTCTGTTACACAGCTAGTGTTACAAGTAGGGCCTATTGTGTCATGCAGTTAACCTAGTAGGGTGGAGAGAGTCACTTTGTTAAAGAAAGTAGACTGCCTGTATTGTTGTAGTTTTCCAATGCCAGTAGTTCCTCAACTATTGCTGAGATTTGTACCTGCCTTTCCTATGATGAGATTTTAGCTGACTGTAGCTCATGTAGGCCTTGTGCATGCTGTCACAACTGATGCGAGTTCTTATGTACAACTACCCTGTTGTCCCAGGTTAACACTGTAGCCACTTCTGGCTGAGCTGAACAACATGGCTTCCAGCCCCACCTCTGGCRGCCCTGTTAAAGGGGCCAAGAGCTTATGCCTAGATAGGTCACAAGCTCTAGGGGCAAACCCAATGTTTCTCCAAATGAACATAGTCAAACAACTCCACGTGATTTATTGCTGTAACCATAAACCAGATCATTTCTCAGCCCTCACCAGAGAAGCTTCGCCTTGTAAGTGATGGCAATTAACARAGACCCTCAACTGATCAACTCGCAGAGACTCAGAGTGTTTACAGTGCTTAGCCCTAAATGGGGCATGTGTATCTTCTTAATTTTCTAACGTTCAGTTGAAATTTGAAAGATTTAGAATGTTCTTGAAACAGTGCATTTTTATTTCTGTAAGATTTATGCTATAGTGTTATGAGATGAGCGGATAAGAGAGGATATAAATCTTTCTTTTTATTTTGGAAAGCTTGGAGCCGCATTAAAATAATAGAATAACAGCATAAATCTTGTTCCTGTTTAATTTTGGCCACTTGGTCAAGAGTAAAGTGTTGCCTGCACCAAGATTCAAAAATATTCTGAAAGGCTGAGTGGATATACTGACAGAAAAAGTATGACTTTCTGCCCACATAAATGAAATAGTATCTCTTGGCCCTTAAATTTATGTCTTCAGAATTAAATGTAGGGTTGGAGGGATGGTTCATTAACTAAGATCATGGGATGCTTTTCCAGAGGAACTAGATTTGAATCTCAGCACTCACACGGCATCCCTAACAACCACCTCTAATTCCAGTTTTAGGTGATCCAATTCTCTTCTGGCCTCTGTAGGTGCTTCATACACAAAACCCACAGACACGCACCAGGAAAAACACACACACACATAAAACAAACATAAATAAATCTTTAAAAGAATAGATGTAATACATTTTAAGAATGAAGAAGAACTGGTTTTAAAGAAAATTTTGAGGAAAATATATTTAGTGTGATGGCTTGAAATAAATGAATTCAGTGAAGAATTTCTTTATATGCAGCANGTCTTCTTTCTTTCCTAATCTTTCCCCATTGGGTCCAGTTTCTGTTACACAGCTAGTGTTACAAGTAGGGCCTATTGTGTCATGCAGTTAACCTAGTAGGGTGGAGAGAGTCACTTTGTTAAAGAAAGTAGACTGCCTGTATTGTTGTAGTTTTCCAATGCCAGTAGTTCCTCAACTATTGCTGAGATTTGTACCTGCCTTTCCTATGATGAGATTTTAGCTGACTGTAGCTCATGTAGGCCTTGTGCATGCTGTCACAACTGATGCGAGTTCTTATGTACAACTACCCTGTTGTCCCAGGTTAACACTGTAGCCACTTCTGGCTGAGCTGAACAACATGGCTTCCAGCCCCACCTCTGGCRGCCCTGTTAAAGGGGCCAAGAGCTTATGCCTAGATAGGTCACAAGCTCTAGGGGCAAACCCAATGTTTCTCCAAATGAACATAGTCAAACAACTCCACGTGATTTATTGCTGTAACCATAAACCAGATCATTTCTCAGCCCTCACCAGAGAAGCTTCGCCTTGTAAGTGATGGCAATTAACARAGACCCTCAACTGATCAACTCGCAGAGACTCAGAGTGTTTACAGTGCTTAGCCCTAAATGGGGCATGTGTATCTTCTTAATTTTCTAACGTTCAGTTGAAATTTGAAAGATTTAGAATGTTCTTGAAACAGTGCATTTTTATTTCTGTAAGATTTATGCTATAGTGTTATGAGATGAGCGGATAAGAGAGGATATAAATCTTTCTTTTTATTTTGGAAAGCTTGGAGCCGCATTAAAATAATAGAATAACAGCATAAATCTTGTTCCTGTTTAATTTTGGCCACTTGGTCAAGAGTAAAGTGTTGCCTGCACCAAGATTCAAAAATATTCTGAAAGGCTGAGTGGATATACTGACAGAAAAAGTATGACTTTCTGCCCACATAAATGAAATAGTATCTCTTGGCCCTTAAATTTATGTCTTCAGAATTAAATGTAGGGTTGGAGGGATGGTTCATTAACTAAGATCATGGGATGCTTTTCCAGAGGAACTAGATTTGAATCTCAGCACTCACACGGCATCCCTAACAACCACCTCTAATTCCAGTTTTAGGTGATCCAATTCTCTTCTGGCCTCTGTAGGTGCTTCATACACAAAACCCACAGACACGCACCAGGAAAAACACACACACACATAAAACAAACATAAATAAATCTTTAAAAGAATAGATGTAATACATTTTAAGAATGAAGAAGAACTGGTTTTAAAGAAAATTTTGAGGAAAATATATTTAGTGTGATGGCTTGAAATAAATGAATTCAGTGAAGAATTTCTTTATATGCAGCAYAATCTAAGCCAGGACAAAATTGGGGTTCACAAAAAAGGAGTGCCTATCTGAGACATCTTGAACTTTGCACACTATTTATTAAGATGAGCATACTTCCCTGTTGCTATAATAAAACATTGCTCAATAATAACGTAGGGAATAAAGGTTTTGTTTTGCTTTATAAGTTCCTGTTCATCAACAAGGGAAGCTGGGACAGGATCTCAAGACAGGAACCTAGAGGCAGGAACTGAAGCAGAGATCATGGAAGAAGGCCCTTACTGGCTTGCTCAGTTAATAATATATGCACACAAGCATGTATACAGGCCAATTCAAATGGAGGCAATTTCTCAATTGTGGTTCCCTCTTCTCAGGGTATCAAGCTGTCAACTGAAGCTAACTATGGCAAGGTCCCAGCAAAATGCCACCTGGGAAAAACGGAGACTCTAAAAATTACCTCCAACCAGGAACAGACAAAGCAACCCAGCATATCTTATTTTGAGCCAAAATAATTGTAGACTTCCTGGTAAGATGTTGGACAAGAAGCTGCCTCCATGTGACCTGATGAAGAAAAACAAGGTCAGAGTATGAAAAAATAGCTTCTATCCTAGAGAGAAGAGGTGAGGAGAAGCTTCCACAATTCACAAATGTTGTGACAGGATATGTGAGGATTGTAGGGGAGAAGACACGCAATGGACAGGAAACAAAAACAACAGCAAGAAAAACAACCAGCCAAGCTGAACACAGACCCAGTAGTGTGATTTGACAGAGAGGAGGCCACAACTCACCCCAAAGCTGAGCCAGGCAGCCCTGGTAAAGGCTAAGGAGGCTCTGAACCCCAGGGCTGCTCCTCCTGTTACTCCAGGTAAGGAAGTTCGACTTTGGGAGTGATTCTTTCCTCTTCTCTGTTACTCATGATTAAAGCACAGCTGGCTCCCAGACAGCCTACCACTCAGGTACAACATGGCCATAGAGACTGAGTCTCTTCTTCTCTCTTGACTTCACCCATCTCTTTTTGTTCTTTTAATCTCTGTGGTTTATCTTAAGGATTATAGTTCTTTGATATTACAACAAACATACATTTTGCTAACCTGTTTTCCATATTAGTGTACTAGGGCACACTAGAGAGCAGGGAGCTAGTCTATTCTTGCCTGGTAGATCCCTCGTGCTCATGTCTAGCAGAGTACTGTACACAGAGTCAGCTTTCATATTTGTTGACTGTTCGGATGGAAGGATACATGTGAACTCCTACTACTCATGTCATCTCCACTGATGGTCAACCACTTGAAAGGGGCTATTTTTACCTATTCATGTTCACATAATAACTATCAAAATAGGTAGTTATTGAAGTCATGAACTCCTACCAGTTAACTGGACTCATATAATATTCTTTTTCCTGTGAATTTTCACCAGCCTCTGCAATATGAACTTAGGACCTTGATCACAGTGACACTAAGAAGTTCATCTATGTCAATATCTACTTATGACAGATTATAAGCAAGCATGTATCTACATATGTATTTTAAGCAACTGGCTTAATATTGCGTTGCTATTACTTCCAGACTGTAAGCTAATAGATTATGATGCCAGTTCATTGAGACCAAGTAAAATATATACTTAGATCTTAGAAATCTTGTGTATGAATAATCAGAGTATGAACAATATTATGTAGTTACAAAGTAGTCACAGGTCATACCTGAGTCCTGGAGTCTGTTTATTATACAGTGTCATATACTTCATTTTTTATTTGCTTGAGTCAGTCAGCAGGGAAATTTCTTTTTTGCCAACTCATCAGAATTCCCATATTTATCCATGGTTCGTTTCCTATGATGCATCATGACACATTGGACCATGTGGTGTGTACCCAGAAGACCTTTATTATTTATGCAAGCAACTTGAAAGAAGAAGAAAATATTTACTGAAAAGAATAGTGGTCTAGTTTTACAACAAATAACAACAGTTTTGAGTAGAGGCAATTTGAAAAATGTCTTGGTGGAGCTCTCAATAAGATGTCACTCATTGTCCTTCTGCCATTCAGTTTCAGTGCATTCATAGAGTACCTATGTACCTATATAAATATATGTATATACACTTATGCATGTTCACATATACTTGTTCAAATATGTGAAGATGAAAAAAAAGCACCAACTTGGTTTTGTGCCTAAAACCTTACTTGTATTAGTTAAGGATGAGGCACCAACCCCCAGAATGGAGACTAAATGGCAGTGAAATGCATAAACTAGCAGAACAGGAAAATGACATATCTTGGTGACACTGAGTGGATTAGCAGTTTAGAATTTGATAATGTTTTCTAGAAAGCAGTGATGTGTAGTCCTTCATCTAATGAATATCTCCACTCAAAGTTCTCTCCTGTTCTTATCCAAGCCCTAGTCGGAATGCTCTAGCAGCAACAGACTTCAGAATGGATTTTGAGGCCACAGGCTCACAATGAGAGCCAGCTGCAGAATCAGCTAAGGTTTGGATCATTTTTGAAGTCATTATTTCATTATATTAGGTGGGGAAGGGTCGAGCAGGGGGATGTTATAGATGGGGAGAACATAGCAGGGGGAGAAATGTCTATTTCTCTACCATGACACGCATTAGCAGTAGAGGTATTCATCTTCAACTGGCCTCGTAGGCATTCAACCCAAATGAGCACTTGGGAGTCAGAAATGGAAAAGATACTTATATAGCACTGGCTTTGCCCTCCTTCACTCCCACCTCTGTAGGATACCCTTCTCCTCCCTCCCTTTCTGGATGCTCTTCCTTCAGTGAGCTTTGCCTTCTTGGTGTGCATGCAGCAGTTTCTATGAGCATCCCTGATATCTTGAGTCATGTTTGTAAGGGAGTTTATTTTCAAACCATTTGCATCTAAAAGTCATTTTCTTTGGTTGTCTTTAGCCAAGATGATTTGGAAGCTGATATTTTCRGGCTAACTTTAGATAAGAATCCTGAATTAAAGAAATATCTTGACCTAAATCAGAAAGTAGATAGAATCRAGGCCACATTTGACTAGAACTTCAGAGCTACAGTCAGTTCACTGTACTTTGTACCTGACCAGGGAAATTGYTCATGATTGACATGTTACCAGAAATGAAGTCTTCATTATCTTCTCTGTACAGGAATGCTGTAATGCAAAGATCTCTTCCCAGTAGCTATTTTATATGTGGCCCTTTTCACTCCCAAGTATCATTTGCTAGAATCTTCTCAAGATACAGTCATGACCTCCCAGGAAAGATATAGTATATTAAATTGCTTCTAGCCCTAGAACTGGATTTTCATTAAGGCCAGTGCCTGATTCTTTTTTAGTACTGCCCCGGGGCACTTAGGAAAGAGCTCGTCTTCATGGCTGGCAAGGGCATCATTCAAAAGACAATTTGAATGTGGCCTTTGATGTGTTCTTTTCAGAGCTACGGTTTGGATAAGCTGCAGGGAGATCTTTAAACTATCCTAAAAGTGAATGCTATTTCCAGGTTGGTGGACGCATACATAAAGAAGCATAGATAAAATTCTGAATGCTGTTGTGTATTTGCGTAAACATCTGTCCAGATGTGTGTATGTTTGTACGTGAGAGAGAGAGAGGGGGGGGGAGAAAAGATTGTATGTTCTCTAGAAAATAGCCTATCCAGAATTTCTGATTCATTTATAGGTCAACAAACCAATCCCCAAATTGTTGGTACTTTCTATTTGAGCTTAAATGACTGAGTATATGTAAAGAACCCAAGAATCAAGTAGCAGAATCCTGAAGTATAGTTACTATCATGAAAGGAACATCCAGTTAGCACTCTCCGAAGGCTTACTTTAAATGACCTGGGTTCCATCCCTTAAATTTCCATACTGTTCCTAGATATGATAAAAAATATATGAAGGAAACAAAAAACAGCTTATCTTGGATCATGTCTCCAAAAGGTTCATTCAATGGCTGCTTGGTCCCATACATTAGAGCAGGATATCATGATAGCCAAGGACATTCTATCCCCCACTTTAGACAAGAAACACAGGCAGAGAAGTGTGAGTGCCTTGCTGATGGTTTTGCTTTTCTTCCTTTAAGAAAAGGAAGTCCAGCCTTTAAGTCCAGCCCCCAGCCGAAAGGATACTGCTCCCTACTTTTCTGTGTAGGGTGGGTTCATCCTTAGCTGGTTTGTACATTTGTACACTCACAGAGACTTGCAATCACCCATCTTCTAAGTYATTCTAGATCTAATGAAGTACACAATGCAAGGACTAACAGACTCTACAGATCCTAAAGTGGCTAGATACTCTAACCAATGACTGTCTGCTTGTTTCCCAAGCAGCTAAGTGTTGCCATGAAGTGGTACATGTATGTGAATGAATCAGGTAAGTCTAAGGGGTGTACTGTACATGTACAACATGATTACAAATACATATTATCTGAAAGTCAATTCGGAGTCACATTTCTGATGCAGTTTGCTGACATCTAACATTTTCCTACTGATGTTCCAAAAATAAACAGCAGTTAATATTCCATCAAGTTCACACACATTGGCACTACATGCGCCATTCATATACACACATAAATGTGTATTTGCACACATACATGAATAGCACATAAGGAACATGAATGTAGATACCTGCTGATTTATTATGACATACTTGATTATTATCAGTTTTATCTATTCTTTTTAAGAAGAGCATTCTTAGGCTGCAACCCTTGGCTGAGATTCAGATTTCTGTGACATTGTCAATTCTGTTCACTGCCAAATTTCACATTGTGCAAAACAATGGCTTAATACTGGAGTGATTGGATTCCAGGGAAGGCTGAAAGAACGGAGTTCTCCAAAACCTAAACACTGCCAATTTTGATGCCCCTAATTTATTCTAACAACCATTTAAGTCTGAATGCCTCCATTTTAATCACATTAGCAGTATATTACAGAGCCTTAACACCCAGAGAACTCCAGTGGCAAAGTGAATTTGGCTGTTCCTCTGCCTCTTTTTCTTTGGAATGATTTTTGCTGGTAGAAATCTTTAGGCAAACCCAGTCCCCTGGTAATCTCCTGTTGACTCCCTTTGCTTCTTAGATGCTGGGACCTTGGTGTTTGTCCAAAGATAATGGGGGAAGTAAGCATACTTACTCTCCCAGTAGCAGCCTAGGTGCCAGGCTTCCCACTGCTGGCATTTGCCTAGTCTTGAGAACTCACATTTTCCATGCACTTGATTGCTGTAAAAGGAAAATTGTTTGAACAAACCCACATCAAATCTTAGCAACCTCAAATGCAGGCCTGATTGGCATCCTGCGGGAACCTCGGGGGTGAGAACTCCCAGGAAACCATGTGTCCCAGTTTCCATCTCTCGATCCTACCTGGTGACAATATATTCATCTTTCAATGGCGCTGATGTAGACATTTGTCTCTGTGAAGCGTGAGCCATGGCAGGCCTGCCCATACCCCTAAGGCCTTCATACATACCTGCAGGAAAGCTGACTATTCTTTGCAGGCAAGGTTTTTTCTTTTCTTTTCTTTTTTTTATCAAGTGCTTCCCTTCTCCTGGGCCCAGTTTCTGTCAACAGCCTATACCCCAGGAAATAGGAATAAACCTGTGTCTGCCCTGTGCAAGCCAAGCAACTCTCACGATTAGGTTTCCCAAAGCCATCAAACCACATGTGCACAGACTCTGAAAATACCTATGTCRTGTCGCCAGGCTGGGGTTGACTGAGAAGATGACGTTCRTGGTACTCTTGGGTGTGCCATTACTATACAGTGTTTAGGAAGTCATTTGTAGTCTTTGAGATTGTAATTTCTCAGTTATTAAGATGAGAGAAATAACTGTGTCTATTTCATAGAGTGCTGCTGTGAGAAACAAATAAGGATACTGTACAAAAATAGAAAACACAGCTTAAAAAGCTGAGCATTTGATAATCCATTGAATATGCGCACTGTTAAGAGTGGAGGGAACACRCGAGACAGAATGGTTGTTATTTGTGTTCTGTTTCAGATCAAGACTCTTCGGAGAGAGGATGTAGCTCTGAGTCATTCTGATGTCCGGAGAAGATATCTTCAGAGGTTTGCTATGGTTACTGCTAGACTAGATATTGGTTACTTCCCAAGTATCTCTACACAGCCTATACTTAACGGGAAGCTAAGAAGAACAGAGATTGGGATTCAATTTTCTACGAGCATGGAAACTATCCTCATTTCCCTTATTTGTGCAGTTATTCTGTAGGTCAGTAAATGAAGGGATAATAAAGGGCCAGGAGTGTTATCCTATACTTCCTTAGCACCTGCACACTTTTATCATAACATGGACTGTTCCAGGTCATAATTTCTCCTGGAATTTTACCTCCCATACCCAAGAATATTTAAAGATTTTAAATTATGTTATGAAGTCCTGTTTCAACTTCTAAAAAAGTCCTTGAGAGACAACATGACAATGGATTTGAATACGTAGACACATACTGGTTTCTTTTTTATTAGACCAAACCAGCACTTTCATTCATTCATTCATTCATTCATTCATTCATTCATTCATTCTACATCCCAATTACAGCCCCTCCCTCCTCTCCTTCCAGTCCTACTCTCGTGCTCCCCTCCTCCCATCCCTCCTTCCCATTCTCYTCAGAGAACAGTGGCCCCCTATGGGTACCAGCCCCCATCTCTGCGCTCCCTCCTTGTCCCTGGCACGTCAAGTAAGCACATCCTCTTCTACTGAGGCCAGACAAGGCAGCACAGCTAGGGGAAAAACAATGCAMAGGAAGACAACAAAGACAGCCCCTGCTTCAATTATTAGGGCCACTACATGAAGATCAAGTTGCAAATCTGCTACAAATGTATGTCTATGTCTATGTCTAGCCTACTCATGCTCTTTGGTTGATCATTCAGTCTCTGTGAACCTCCAAGGCTCAGGTTAGTTGACTCTGTATATCTTCTTGTGTTGACCTCTGGGGTTCCCTCAATCCTTCCCCCACCCCTGGCGTGACTAATGTTTGGCTGTGGGTATCTGCATCTGTTTCTACCAGCTACTGGATGAAACCTCTCAGTAGACAGTTGTGCTAGGCTCTTGTCTGCAAGCATAGCAGAGTATCATTAACAGTGTCAGGAGTTGGCTCTGTCTCATGAGATTGCTATCAAGTTGGGCCAGTCATTGGCTGGCCATTCCCTTAATCTCTGCTCCATCTGCATATCTTGTAGGCAGGACAAATTTCGGAGTCAAGGGTTTGTGTGTAGGGTTGGTGGTCCCATCCCTCCACTGAAACACTCACTTGGTTACAGGATGTGTCCTCTTCAGGCTCCATATCACTGCTAACAGTCTCAGCTAGGGTCACCCCGTAGACTTCCTGGAGCTTTCTCTGTCTCAGAAAAGCCCCCTACCAAATTCTGTCCTCTCC
>BDUI01003279.1:37264-51153 GCA_002335545.1 Apodemus speciosus | reverse complement strand
GTGTGTGTGTGTGTGTGTGTGTGTGTGTGTGTGTGTGTGTGTGTGTGTGTTTGTGTGTGTGTGTTTGAACAATGTATTATAAGGCCCCAGTTTTAATTAACATGCTACAGGAAGCTAATAGTTACCAGGAGAGAGAAAGTCACATTTCTTCAGATATAGACCCTCGGGTAGGTTGTCAGTGTTACAGTGGCCAGAACTATACCCATGAGCACTAACTAGGGCAATATTATGTAGACTCAATAGTCTATACATATCAGTAATTATACATACATAATTACATACATACATATATGTACATATATACATATACACATATATATGTATGCTATGAAATTCAGAAAGAGGGCACAGAAGGACTCAATGGGTCCTTCCAGAGTTAGAGAAAGAGTGATGAATTTCATTAAAATATAATGCATTCATGTATGTAAGAGCAAAGTAAAAATTAAAACAAAACATAAAATATTAGGTTATCAACATCAGTGCAGGAATATACAAGTATTCATGTGCAGGCACACACACACACACAGCAGAACATTTCAGCTTGTAATGGCATAATTATGGTGAGTCAACACGGCAGAAACTCATCGCAGCTAGTCAGATTAACCACAGAAGAGCACAAAGAGCAATAAATTAATATATGAGTGCTGGTGCTTAGCTATCTTTTAGCAGTTTTTCATGATTCAAGATCCCTTACTCAGGGAGTGGACCCACCCACAGTGGGTGTTTCTTCCCACTAACTGTTAGTGCCCCATAGTTATGTTCACTAGTCAGCTTAAACCAGACAGATGATTCTAGATTATATCAACGTGACAATTACAAGGTAAGCATAGAGTACGTTTTCTAATTAAAATAATAATAAAAATTATTGACAATTGATAAAACCCTCTATCCACCACAACTGCTTATTTAGGAGCAAACTACTCCCAGTTTGGCCTAGCTGGCCCACATGACACAGCTAAGCCAATAAAGAGGACACATTATAGGAATGCGATTGGATATTTTTATATGAAATATCTGGGGTCAGACTGACCACAGTAAATCCTGAGTAAACCTGGCAACTAAAGATAATCACTGACTAGCCCTGCAGTGTGCTCTGACTTGCTGGTTTCATATCTTTTGACTACCTTTTCAAGGATGCCCACCCTGATGTCTGATTTTCATCTTTATAAAGATGTCTACCCAGAAGCATTCTAGTGTAATACAGCAAATGGGATATTACTTGTAAGATAATGTCCTATCAACAATGGCAATGATTAAATCATTGTTCTAACTCTGTACCTTTCCACAATGCAGAGTAAGTAGAATTGGGCAAACACAATATTTACAAATTTACATTAGCATATGCAAATAAACATCAAGTCTATACTACAAATTGTTCTATCCATGGATATGAAATGTGTGTTTTCATGAAGATGTATTCACAACCTTTCTACTTTGTAGGCTGTTGTATTTTTGTAACATGGTAGGAACATTATTATAAGATGCATTATCCAAAACAGCTAATGAAGAAGAAATAATGATGACTGGGCAYTGTAAAATGTATCAGAGTGCTAATTAGACTACAGCAGAAGTGCTTATTGATGTCTTTTAAACACCTGCTTGGTAATTTCTAAGCTTGGGCATTACTTCATTGAACAATGCAGCCATAATTAGAAGACAGAGTAAGGATTAAATAATCAACCCAAGTCATCCCACCACACCACATGCTTTTAACTTTCTACTCTGCCTTCAGATTGTATGGTGTGATGCTTTCATTTACAAGGGAAACAATAGAATAAATGTACTTGTTCTTTCAGGGCAGAGTCCAGACTTTATTATGACCTTCATTTTCTAGAAATGTGGGGTAGATCTGGAGGAGTGTGTGCAATGACACTGGAAATGTGTTAGGTAGAAGCAGCAGGAAAGAATGATGAGGTTCTGGGGTGAGGTCTCCAGGCTTGGTCCAAAATTCACTTAGGATTTCTATCCTGCCATCCTATGCACATGCCTGTTGTCTCATGTGATTGATACTCTATATAATTGTCACCCATTCACAAATATACTTTATTTTATCAATATAATGAGAACATGATACCAGGAGACAGATCACAGCCAGCTAGTCTCAGTTGATGAGTGAACCATCATTATTCAAAGTGTAGTCCTTGGACTAACAACACTGTCTTCAACATAGAGGGCATCAGAAGGGCATAGCCTGTGACTTCACCTTAGATCTGATAACTAGGACTTATGTTTTTGTAACACCATTGTATAATATCCATGTACATTAATGTGTAATGTAGCAATTTGCACATTCTTATTGATGAACCCTCTTGTGGAGATTTGGATACCAGGTAACACTCTGGAATCATGACAAGTATGCTGCCTCCAGCCAATCTCAGTGAGAGTGTATTCCCTGCAACTAAAAGACTCCAGAAACCCATGCTTTGGTGTGTGTGTGTGGGGGGGTGATTAGGGAATGGGCAGAGGGAAGAGGACTTATGGGACATATGGTGAGGGGGGAACTGGGAAAGGGGAAAGCCTTTGGAATGTAAACAAAGAATATAGAAAATAAAAAAGGGGGAAGCTAGACAATAAAAATATATAACAAACTTTTAAAGTAATCTCTGAAATATAGTTTTTCTGCAAGACAAAGCATTCCTCTAAATAAAGATAGAATAATATACATACTAAGGGGTCTGTAATGAAGAGTTATGTGTTGAGGGTTATTTGTTAATACAGCATCTCTGAATATAGAAAAACTCTTTACATTCAGCAGCTGCATATATAAACAGAGCTTGTCATCACCTACAAAGGATAATTCACCAATAATAGGCTAATAAATTATAAAAGAAAAGGACAGAGAACCTATAGGTTAAAACAGTTAAAACATGTCTTATTAAAATAAACAATACAAAACTAATGCACCCAAGGATGAATTTGCATGCTAAAAGAAGAATTAAAAATATTATAAAAATAGAATTATGAAGACATAGGAAGAGAAAGTGGTTACAATAGAAAAAGACTTCAGGGCAGCTGGACAACTCTACTTCTTAGAGTAATGATTACAAAAACAATGAGAAATTGTTTCTATTTCCTATGTTTTGGGTTTTGTAACAATTTCACAATAAAAATAATAAACAACAAAAATACTTGGGTTGGAGAGCTCAATCCAACCCAAGAGGTTAACTATCTTAGGTTTTGTAAATTATCTTGAGAGCAAGATAATTTACAGCTATTCAAGACTAGTGATCTCTGTTTGATCTCTCTAACTCACATAAAGTTGGAAAGAGATAAATGACTTAAAATGTGTCCTTTGACCTCTATCATTATGATGTGGCATGCATTCCCAAGCACACAGCATGCATATACATTTCCTGTTAAAGAAACAACACGAAGCAAAAGAACAGTGAACATATTCTCATATCCTTTGGGAGGAATTCTCTAATTATTTTGAAGCGGTCCTATATGTTTATTTTAGTATATCAACACTGGGACAATGTGCATCAAAATAGAATATCTATACAACTCGGATTCCCAGAGCATATTATGACCTTGCCATAAAATGGAGACCATCTACTCATTTACATCTAGATGGCAAAGATATCTATGGCATCAACCTCAGTACCTTTTAAGTATTAAACTAAGTAGTAAGGGTTGCAATAACTTTCAAACCACTAATCACTATGTATGATCTATTACCATCATAGCTATTAGTTCAAGAAAAAGTCATAAATGGAGCTAAGCTTTAGAAGTCTAATGACATAGACTGAATCCTAACCCATTCTTAGAGTACTGCTTTTTCTCCTTCATTCATAAGTAGCATAGTGCCCTTTTAGGAGAAGAAAACACAAACTATTTCCTATTATTACCTACCACTTTCAACATAAATAATTTCTCATCTTTTAATATTATTGCTTTAGAATAATATTTTAAAACTGAAATACAGAATCAACCTGTTTTTTTTTTTTATCAGAGTGATATATATCATCTGTATCAGAGATTAGGTCATATTGTTTTTTAAAAATAAAAAGATGTTCAAAGCTGTCTTAAAGGATCTAGAGAGAGATTTCAGTTGTTAAAGTACTTGCCACAATGGTTGGTCCCTGAGTTCAACCTCTAACACAAGTAAAAAGCTGAGTGGGGTGGCATGCTCACATGTAATACCAATGCTAGAGAGAAAGAGCATGGAGCCCTCTGGAGCATGCTAGCTAACTAGCTGTCTACTTTCTTTTCTATTGGGATAAAAGACCACAAACAAAGCAACTTATAAGAGAAGTCACTTAGTTTGGGGCTTATGCTTTCAGAATGTCAGATACTATTATTTTTGGGAACATAGTAACAGGTAGGCAGGTGTGGTGCTGCAGCAGTAGCTGAGAGCTTACCTATTGATACACAGAGGGCAGAAATACACACATACACACACACACACACACACCCACACACTGGAGATGACACACAAAACCTAAAAGTGTGCCCCCAATGACACACCTCTTTTAAAAAGTCACACTTAATTATCCTTCCCAAACAGTTCACCCAGTGGTGATGCAGCACTCAAGCCGGAGAGCTATGACCTATGGGTCCATTCTCATTGAAATAGCATCAATATCCTCACCCAATCTCTGATTTTTAGATACCAGTCAGAGATTCTATCCCTAAATCATGGTAGACAACTCTCCGTAACCACACTCAAGGCGGGAATCAATAGGCATATGGAAACACATGCAACCAAAATACAAACACTTAAATACACACATGCGCAAATACGTAAAGAACCTGACAGAATCTTGGTAAGTATTCAGTCTAGTTGATGAGAAATGAGGGGCTTATTGTATTATTGTCTATTCTATATGTTTAAAAATGTTTCTTAAAAGTAGAATAAACTACCCCTATAAATTTTACCAAGAAGAAGGCACCCTGAGGAAAGTACCTGTCACTTTTATAGAAGTCTAATGTGCCAAGTTTCTTGACTGTTTTGTAATAGATCTTTTTGTTTTCTCTCTATTTAAGTACCAATAGAAGAATTTGTAAATTTGGTAGGTTAAAAACTGCAACTAAGTGAGCTCTCCCAATCACAAAAGAATACACATGGAATCCAATCACTGATAAGTGGATATTAATTAGCCCAGAAGCTCTGAATACTCAAGACACAATTAGCTAATCATATGATTCCCAAGAAGAAGGGAGGAAAGGGACTAAGTCCTGAAAAGACTTGATCCAGTATCGTAGAGGAGTACCAGAACAGAGAAATGGGAGAGGGGTGATTGGAGAAAGGGCGGAGGGAAGGGAACTTAGGGCACATATGGTGAGGAGGGGACTGGGAAAGGGGAAAGCATTCGGGATGTAAACAAAGAATATAGAAAATAAAAAAAATCTAAAAAAAACTGCAATGTGTTCTTTTAATATATATTTCTCTGAATATTGGTGAAGTTGGCATTGACATTTTCAATATTTATTAGTTCTGTCATTGTCTTCTATTTGTACCTTTTGTATATTTTGGGGTTATCACTTGTCTTATTATACTCACTGCATTCTTTGTATAGTCTATTACATAATACACATAAAGTTTTCTCATTTATTTAAATATATCATACACAATGTGTTAAACATAATATCTAATTATTTCATACATAAAGTGTTAACCTTTTGGCTCACAACCAACCGTAATGAAATCTGATGCCCTTTTCTGATGCGTCTGAAGACAACAGCTACAGTGTGTCTAGGGACAGTGTCCTAGATATAATAATAAATCTTAAAAAAAGTGTTAACCTTTATTCAAATATTTTTGCCATGTAGAAAACTTCACCATTGCCAAGTATTATTTTCTCTTTATTCTTCTACAGTTCAACATTTTATCATATCCAATGCATAGTGCATTTTATGACTTAATACATTGTATTTAGAACTAGTTTAGACATATTTTACAAGTCAGGATATAACTTCCACACAAATCATCTATTATTACTTATTCTAAATATAAATCCATCTCTCCTAATGTACTTGAATTTTCTCCTCTTCATATTTAAATAATTCTGGACTATGATATTGTCTGTCATAGCTAACAACCTTTCAAAGCTTGCCAATATCAATGTTTAAGTCTCAAAAGAGGAAAATAATACTTATTTATCAGAAACAAATGTGTTTAGTATAGTCAAAGAAGACAGCTGTAGGCCTGCTCCTATTTTTCTCACAAGATGAAAGAAGAGAGCAACACTGTCCTGCAGGCACGTGTGTTGGTATTTTCTTACACCCCAAAGAAACATAAATGGCATTACCACAATGTAAAAACTGCAATATTCATGGTCATTCCCATATGAAGCTCAAAGATTTTTCATTCTTCAGACATAGCATGTTAACTTCCAGGAACACTAGGTTTGATACTGACAGGAGTTATTCCTGGGAAAAGATGTTGAGATAATTTGCTGGATCTCCTGAAGGAGCAATGATGAAAGAAAGAACAGCTAATGAAGGAGTATAAATATCCCGGGTTTCTAGCTATAGTCTTATTCTATAGTTACAGCTACAGACAAGACTATAGACTATACTTATAGCTATAGTCTTGTCTAAAAAGGTGTCATGACCCCAATATAATCTAGCAGTCTCTCTATGGAAGATGGGCATACATACATAAAAACTGAGAAACAGAGAAGATCTATTGAGTTCTAAATTTTACTGATCTTTTAAAAAAATTCCTAAATCACAACTTGCTGAGGAAGAAAAGAACAACAAGGGTTTTGAACTCAAGATGGTAAGAACCATAATACTTTGTACTTCAAATACAAAAGAATCATACTGGAATATAATACAAGATCAAAGAGGGGGGCAAAGAAATGGCTTTTAGTGCTCAGAGATAATGGAAACAACTTTGGATTTGAGAGAGAAACAGGATCACCAATGATTTATGTAATAAACTAATCTAATCCCACATGTGAAAGTAGATTGATGGAGAGAGTTCCTGATCATGGTTGGCAGAGGGGTGATTGCTCTTTAGGAACACATAGACCCTCACAGTAACTAGCTGCTTCAATCACTACTTCAACATGGCACACCAATCACAACACTTTATATGCTATGAACTTCCCATTTTATTTAAAGAAATATACTATGTATATTCTATGCAATCTCAATATGTAGAGTGTATATCCTATGTAATTCTATATGTATATTCTAAAGCAATGTATATTCTATAGCAATGCATATTCTAAAGCAAAAGAATAAATAAAACACTTCTTCACAAAGAAACAAATACTACATTTCTTATAAATCTGATTTATGCTATTTTAAAATAGTGAACCAGCAGTTTCAACTATCCTGGAATGCTGAGATCTCTCAGACACTGAGCCACCAACCAGACAGCATACACTAACTGGTACAAGCCCTCCCTGTCCCCAACATATATAGAGCAAAGAACTGCCTGCTTTTGCCTTTGTAAGAGATGTGCCTAACTCTCAAAAGACATGAGGCTCCAGGGAGTGGGGAGGCCTAACAGAGAGTGGGGTGGGATGAGGGAGTGGATACATCCTTTCAGAGAGACAGAGGGGGAGGAGGAATGGAATGAAGAACTGTGGGAGGGCAAACCAGACCTGGGGGATGTGTGGCGGGTAACAATTGGACTGTAGAAAAATAAAAGTAACAATAAAAATTAGTGACCTACAAGCATATTTCAATGCACATTATTCTCTTTATTCAGCCCCCAAAGTATTTTCTTTCCCACATGATCACTGTATCTGATTGCAATTTCTTTCCAATAAAGACACTGATTTCTAATTCCTATTTCTCTTGCATTGTCTTATAGACTAAGTATTAAAAATCTCCCATGAATAGGATTTCTAGGGCATTCATGTTTTATTAGTCAATGATGCACGATTTTGCATTTCCGTGAGGTATGAGACCAAGCTATGTTTTTAAAACTATTTTCCACTCAGTGATTTTGTTTGTGCAAGTGAGATTGCAGTTGTTTTACAGTGTGTATGTATTCACAGCAGTAATTGTAATCATTAATTGGATAATCATGCAAATCAATACCCACAGACCTGTGCTCTCTTAATTTTCAGGCACACAGTTAACTGCTTGCTGGCACTTTTCTGGCACCAGACTTTCATCTGAGATTCTGTATGCTTGAGTTASTCTAACAGTCTATTTCTCCTCTCCCCAAATATTCTCATTTGCTGCTTCCTTTTTTCCCCTCAATCCGTGCTTGAAATGATTCCCCGCAAGATGAAGGAAGAAATCCAAATTATGTTGCTCTACTTGAATCAGCATCCTCTGGGCGAAGAAGCCTAGAAATATCTCCAAAGGCCTTTCAAGATGGATGGATTAGAATTGATGGGAATATAATTCTCACAACTCTTGAGGCAAAGAACTCTAAAATAAAGGCATAATCAATGTTTAGTGTAAGACCACACCTTTAGGGTCACAGCTAATGCTTCCTTGTGCTCTATTACTGTGGAACATGCACAGTGTTTTCAAGAGGTCTCTATATGCAATAACTCATGCATGTTGACTTTACTTCTGTAACCTCTTTCTCCCCAAATTCAGTAGTGGCAAAGGGAAGTAAGCAAGCCCTTCCTTGTGGCAATGGACTGTAATTCATTTACTAGGGTCATGGGAAGATTACKTGCTACTTTCTTGAATTACCTGTTCCCAAATTTGGAATTCTGACATATATAGRGATGCATAACTCCATGTGTTATATAACCTAGATTCATAATCTTATTGTATTTCAGGTATTTTTAAAGCATAAATGATCTTCATTTAAATCAACAATAGCCTTGGAATATATTTAACTACTCAGCACTATGATAGAAAAGGACTCCTACTTCTCATAAAGGAGACTCTAAAACACCTTTCTCAGGTCTTTCAGGAAGGTGATAGGAATTCTATTTACATACTTTACAAATGGTAGWTTCATCAGCACTTTGTTTCTGTCAATTATCAGTGGTGTATTGGAACATTACCATAGTAGATGCTAACAAAATCAACAAAGAGGTCATAGATGGTTAGACTGACATGATCATCACCCTCTTTAACAAAAGTGGTATCACCTTCTAGTGGGCTAGGAGAATGAAATTTAAAAAAAATGGAGAAAATTCATTATGAGATTGCTTATTAACTAAAGTACAGCCCGAGGGCACATGGCAGAATACTAAAGGTTTGAGGAGAACAGGAAGAAAGTCAGGGTTATTGAGGAGTCTAGTTGATCCTAGATGACATTACAGACTTTATATCACCAGATTTATGGAGACAATAAAGTGTTCTAGAGTCAATGAGGGGAACACAGTCAGTGAGTTAAGACCCTCRGCTGGTCGTGTTCCCCCATGAGCAGAGGGGTGCCTTCTACAAAGGAGTACTAAATCTCATTTTTCTTTGYTGAAGATTTTCTCYAGGAGACTCCACCAGGTCCTTCTTCCTATGTGGAAAAGAACCTTAAAGACACTTTCCCTCAGTCAGAATCAAATACTTTTGCAGTCCTATCCCCTTTCCCCTGTACCTGCCTGTGGTATGCTGTATCCGTGGAGCAGTGGGGGAATAATGCWTGTCCCCATGCATGTAGACATTTTTATCCACCTCTGCCCCAGGAGAGGAGGTCATGTAGCCCTGTTCAGCTGTGTTTAGCAGCACCTGAAATTCCTCCTTAAGCAAATGAAACATCAGAACCCTGGCCCTGGGCCAATGATGTATATTCACTCCACAGCCCTTCCTAATCCTCAAAGGTTTAAAGARCTTTTGCTCCCCCAATTAAATGAGCTGATCATTGAAACCGGTCACCTGGGAAGTCTGTTTCTTGCCATGATCACCTCTTACCTGAGGTCTCCCTCACYGGCAGATGTTCCTGTATTAGTGTGCTAATCTCAATTACCACAAAATCTCCCATCATTCGCTCTCAAAATTTAATTAAGATTTTTTTACAGGAAAATCCTTCTTCAATCTTCAAACTCTTAATCAGTCCTAGGAAGGTTAGGAGCTATACATTGTAGCTCAAGTACCATAAGCCAAATTATTAAACTCCTTATATGTGTACTACCTCACTYACAAGGTTTATGGGATGATGATAAGGAGAAAAGGGATTTAAAATAGCCAACAGAGTTACAAGTTACTCAATCTATGTTTCCCACTGACATCTGGAATCAAGGCACTCTTATTTATCCTATTTCATACATGAGCCCTCTTTATACAAAAGGCAGAAAACAAGCTAGTCTTGAAGCCATCTTTGTTCAACTCCTCTATGAAAGTGACAAAGAGTACTTTCCACTGGAGAGAGCAATACAGAGATCCCCTTCTTTCTATATCTACCATAGTCTACCTATAGGGCAAAGGCTTGGGGGGTGGAATCCACCCATGTTTCATTCTTATCTCTTGCTTAGTCTTCATAAGAACAGTAGTAAGCCACATACTAGGGTAATGGTATCAGCAAAATACTAAGCTAAAGGAGAGACAAATGGACTTAGAATAGTAAGTACTAAGACAATGCTTTTCAGTAATCTCAAACTCCAATGAATGAATAGACAATGGCTTATGGCTGGATTAGAATTGGGGGCCTTATGACAATAMGCAACCATGGAGGTGATTCTCTAGCAGAAACTGAAGAAAATTTTGTCCCTCTAAGATGGAAAAGTACAGATAAAATTATAAAGGTAAAAGGCAACCTAACTATAGCCCAATGAAGGTGAACATATACATAACTGAATAGGAAATTGAGTAAAGAAACAGAGACCTTTAAAACAAAATGCCCACTGGGAAATTGAAACCGGGACGACTATCTAGGATTGAGAATATGTATCCAGTGTTTTATCAATGTTTTTTCCCCATGAACCATTAAAAGCTGGAATTGCACATTATGATTTTTTTTTAAAAAAATATCTCCTGTTGAAGTAGAATTTCTTTGTACAAATTAATTAGCACGTAAAACATAAGTAGATTATATCTTTCAAAAATATAACTGAAATTTTGACCAAGTTTATGATACCAAGTATAGACTTCCTCATGTGCAGCAGAGCCTCAAATCCCATCAGAGAGAGGTTGCTTAACCCACAACCACAGTGCCACTCTTTCTCAAGCTGGCACCACTTGCCAGGCAGAATCATCTCATAGTTTCGGGGATTCATGAGATACAAACATTTGTTGTCTTTTATCCTCCAGTAGCCTGATTAACATGCTCCAGTACTAGGAAATCTACGTAGCTAGGGGGAAGCCTATCTACACCATGCATGAGACATTTTGGCAATACAGTCTTGCCATCTAGTTCTAGTGTGCAACTAAGAGGAATGACAGGAGACTGGAGCTTTTGGGGCTATGCTGAATAACAGCTCATAGTGAGCTCATGTTCACTAGGGGTTTAATAAATAATGGATGGCTTCTATAAGTGGCCTTTCCAAGATGTGCTCTCTCTCTCTCTCTCTCTCTCTCTCCCTCTCTCTCTCGTCCATGTCTTTTTAGTTGAATGAATTTATCCCATTTTTTGGAAATTATGTATTTTATTTAATTAAACTACATGGGTTRCAAACACAAAAATCATGAATCTGAGAAAGGTCCGCAAAAGGCTTAATGAGAAAATAGAGAAAGTTGTATTCACACATGAAAATATCAAAAAAAAAATTTTTTTTTAAAGTAACAGGCAGGGGGTGGAAGAAGGGAACCTGATGTGGTACTGGGTGAGGGAAAAGGACTGAAGCCCTGAAGGCCAGCAGGAAGAATGGAAACAGGCAACCTTGGGAGGTAGGCGGTTGGGGGGACCCTCCAGAATGCACTGAGACCTGAGAGGTGAGAGACTCTCAGAGTCAAAGGGAGGGACCTTAGATGAAATGCCCTACAGTAGGGAGAGGGAATTTATAGAGCCCACCTCCAGCAGGAAGACAGGGCAGTAAGTGAGGGGGGTGTTGCCATTTCACAGTCAAAACTCTGATCTATATTTGTTCCTGTCTGAAAGAACTACAGGGATGGAAATGGACAGGAGCCTAAGGAAAAGAAGGTCCAGTGATAGGCCCAAAGTGGGATCCAGTTCAAGGGTTGGTCCCAAGACCTAAAACTATTCCTGAGGTTATGGAGCACTCACAAACAAGGGACCTATCATGACTGCCTTCCAGGAAGACCCAACAGGCCCCCTGAAAGAGTCAGATGCAGATATATGCACCCAACCAATGGACAGAAGCAGCTGCTGACCCCCTGTGGTTAAATTAGAGAAAGGCTGGAAGAAGCTGAGGAGGAGGGTGACATTGTAGGAGGACTAACAGACTCAATTAACCTGGACCCCCAAGATCTCTCAAATACTGGACCACCAGCCAGGCAGCATACACCAGCTGATATGAAGCTCTGGGTTAAATCAGAGAAGATGCACTTAACCCTCTAAACACTTGAGCCCCAGGGAGTTTAGAGGTCTGGTTTGGTGTGAGGTGGGTGGTGGGGACATCCTCGTGGAGGTAGGGGGTGGGGAGGATGTATGGGATATGAAACAGTCAGAGGGTGGACTGGGATGGGGTAAATAAAATCTGGAGTGTAAGTAAATAAATAAATAAGTAAATAAAAGATTTTGAAAAAGTAATATGCAAAACTATCTGTATCATTCCTTCAAAAAGCATTACATCTCTCATTCTTTCTGTATCCAATTTTTCAAGTGAGCTTTTTCAAAAACATAAAGACCGTGTTTGTTTTTATTGTTGATCTGCCTTTCCCTAAACAGAACAGTTGTTTGACKTCTGAAGCCTCTCTAAGCAGAGCTGCATAGTTTGAGTTACTTTATAGACATTCAGTACAAATACCCTCACAAATCCTGTTAATTATTGAACCTTAAAAACCCATTTTACCATCACCAGCTGAACAGCTTATGATGAATACAGCAGACTGCTAACATCCACAAGCTTGTATTTTATGATTCTGAAAATTAGCAGTGACTATAAACGCCCATGACACACACTCACTTGGAATTTTCTTTGAGATCTGAATTTAAATTGCCTGCTGGGAGATTCTGGGAGTGGAAAGCTCAGAAGTAAATCACCTGCCTAAGTGACTGAGGCCTCTGGTTAGTCCGCAGCTCTGCAACTCATAGATACCTCCATGCTTTAGTTCAGATCCCAAATCAACTCATAAAATTATCAAAAGTCTGTCTGTCTGTCTGTCTGTCTGCCTATCTATCTATTACATATGTGTGTATGCTGACATAGATTTATGAGCATCACAAGTGTGCAAGTGCTCATAGAAAGTCGATGGGATGTCTAATTCCCTGGCTGTGGCATTGTTGGAGCCGTGAGTTACTTAATATGGGTGCTAGACCCAAACCTGGGTCCTCTGCAAATACAGTAAATGCTCTTAACTACTGAGTCTTCCCTCTAACCCTCAAAGGATCACTTTTAGAGCTAAATTTTTGTTTTGATTTGTTTGTTCATTTGTTTGTTTTTTGTTTATTGTTTTATACTGTGTTTTTTATAGATACAATCAACTATCTATTCCAGGCTGGTCTCAAATTTACTATATAGCTCATAGTGACTTCAAAATCACAATCCCTGATCCTCCTGAGTGATGGGATTACAGGTACGACCCAACCACACTACACTGAGGATTTGTTTGAATTAAAGATTGGGGACGATTATTTATATGCAGCATGTATTATGGACACATTTTCACATGCTATGAGTTCTTCAGCATACCAGGCAGCAAGCCTGATTCACTGAGGCCAAGAATCCACCATAAAAATGCACCCCTGGTCAGAAAGAATGCCCTTGTTCTAGACTGCCTCAACTTAAGCCAGAGTGGTATTAACAACTTCTGAGGATTCAAGGATTTGAGAAACAGCAATTCTGAACACCCAGTGAGGTGAGAGTGTTAATGGCATTTTAGAACGTGTACCTATATGATGTAATACTATACAATCACCTACCATCACTAGCATCTCCATGTGTGTGTGTGTGTGTTTTTTTTTT
>BDUI01003278.1:106149-116513 GCA_002335545.1 Apodemus speciosus | reverse complement strand
GGATTCCTGAAATAATAAGGAACCTTGGAAAGGACACATGGATTATATGAAAAATTATATATATGTCAGATTTTCTGAAATATGTATAACATAAAAGCAACATGAAATATACTGAACAGGTTTATTTCTATATTTAGGTATATATGTATATGTGAAACAAAAAATAAAGGGAAGCCATTAATTTGAGAGGGAGAGCAAAGGGGTTACACAGGAGACATTGGAAGAAGAAAAGGAAGGGCAAAARTAATGTTTATTTTTATTTATTTATTCCTCTATCTGGATGCCTAGTGCATATTGATCACCTTAAACACACACATTCACATGCACACACTTATGTAATATAATTGCATATAGATGTATATGCAATAATATATTTTTTCGCATATGTATGCAGCAAAAATAGACTCAGTAGGCTATATTTTTATTTTTTTCCATACACATATGTACACAAAAATAATAATCAAAGAAAAAGAAGATGACAGCTTGAGAGTAAGAAGGCACTGAAAGAGCTTAGATGATCTAAAATGCAAAAAGAGAGGTGGCACATTCAAGGGTTCTGTTTCAGTTAAAGCATATTGAAAAAATAAAGGTTGATAAAAATAAAACTTCATTATCCATATTAGTAATTTTGTGATTAGACCTTCTTTGAAATTTTTATATGACTATTTTATCTCATAGATATATTTTACTTTATCAAAGATATGACCTATTAAAAGGGGGACACATTCTGCTGAGTGTTAAAAATGATTCCAAAAGCAGCTTTAACTCTTATAAAGATCACTTCAGGTAAATAAGTACGTACACATGTGAGCATACCATGTCATAACTATACAGGCCATCTATTACTTGTTTAAATAATGCAGTCTTTGATAATTTCAGGATAGATGGCTCATATAATGATCTACATACTCATATCACTCTGTATTACTAAAATTGTCTGGCCTGTTCATCTTATCGTGAAATTTAACAGATAAAGATGTTTGAATTAACAGAGACATTTGATCCATTATAACCAGACATGTAAAGTTACTTACCATGGCACCGGAACAAACAAATAATACTTACTGCTTATTCCAATGTACGTCAATGAAAGGATATTAGAATTTATACTTTCAATTTACTTTTAGTCATTACTATTTGCTTGCTTTTATGATTATAGCAACTAAGCTTATTTAAAAAATCTGCTGCTTTAAATATTTTGAAGACATTTTTGTTTTATCCTCTGAATAATGAATTAAGAAACAATGAAGAGAAACAATTACATGTAATTAAAATAAATGATAAGGGATGTGAGGTTATTCCAAATATAGTTAAAATAATTCTTCTACTTTTTATATCCTATGAACTGTGCTAAATGCTCTAATATCTCTTCACAGAGATTCTCATTTCTTGGTTAAAAACCATGAATACAGTATAATTGTTTACTCAGTGTAAAGAAAATTAATGTATTACTTTGTCATATTCATAAAGTAAAKAGTGACACACACAAAAAAGAATTCACATCTAGTTTTAATTCAGCTGGACATATGCAGCAAGAAAAATGGGTCACAAAAGACTCAACTGAAGTAAAGATCCTAGTGAAAGATTTTCCCAGGGTTCCTTTCAGTGCCTGCATTCTAAAGACAATAAAATAGAGGCCCAGTGCCTGTTAACTGACTTTAAAATTAAGACCTGGGCTTTCCACTTTTGGGAAACTAAAGTCCATTGAAGCCTAATGTAATAAAGTTGTTAAAATAATTTGCACAAAATTGCATAGCATTTTGCCTCAGTGGACAATTTTATGTTTTTAATTCTTCAAATCTGAGAATAGCAAATTAAAGATATTYTTTAAAAATTGAAGACCCTGCCCCTAGAGGCATTACCTATGTGGCTGCTGTACCACATGTGTGTCAGTAGGTGACAGAGAGGAATGAGGCTATGTCTATGCCCAGTGTTCTGACCTGTCAACATCTGAATGATTAAGAGCCTAACACTCCCTGTTAGGAAAAAGCAAGTGTGAAATGACAACCAGTTTGGATCCTTGCACGCTCCTAGAACATGCCTGAGATGACCCTCGCTACTGTCAAAATGCACAAGCAGGGTATAGCATTCCTGTCTTCAAACCTGAGACAACGCCAAAGACTCAGAGACCCACGGTACAAGTAAGTGATGGGGAAATGGAAGACAAAGAAACTGAACTATGTGGGCACAATGAAGAGTGGCAGAACTGGAGACCTGAGGGTAGTGAGGAATAGTCTGATGTGAGTAACTGATGATGGTACTCAGGATGGTGGTGGGGCTCTAGCCTGTAATATTACTACAGGCCATGTCTGGGTCCATTACCCTGCAGCTGCAGGGGTCTATCATACCAAAGGCCAGGCCGACATTGCTATTGTCCAGGGACATGTTGCTGTATGTGGGTTGTCCAGAACCGGCCCCACAGATCCCTCTCCTGGGTATCATGGAAGATCTGACCCTGGAGGCATGAGAGCAGGATTGTTGAACCTGCCCCCAGCCAGCAGTAGTACTCAGAGAGGGTCTATACGCGCTGCCACATGGAGGGAGTTGTAAGTGACGAGGTTCTGAGAGTATGAGAATGGGAGAGCTGGCTTTGCCCTTCATCTCCCATGTGGTGGTATGGACAAGGGAGAGATACCCTCCTACCCCCTTGCCCCTTAGCATCTGTGGCAATTGGAAGATCTGGCCCTGAGTTCGTGAAAGCAGGAGAGCTGCCCCTGCCCCTCACCAGATGCRGTATTCAGGAGAGCTAGCCCTGCACCTCACCTGGGCAGCACAGTAGAGCTGACCCTGGTAGTAGGTACAGAGGAGAGCCAGCTCTGAGTGCATAACCATGAGCGAACTGGCCCGACCACTTGTCTGTTGTGTGGTGACATGACTAAAAAGATTCCCTCCTTTAACCCCTTGCCACCTACATCAGACAAGAGAGTTGGTCCTGAATTCATCAGAGTAGGAGAGTTGGCACTAAAGGGCCACCTCTTCTGGACAGCAGAGTAGAGCTGCTTCTGGTTGTGGAGATTGCTGATGACCTGCCCCAAGGGCCCGAGAGCAGGAGAGACAATGGTCTGACCAGCTCAGATACATCAGGGGCTCAGATCTAGGACTTTGAAGTGGCCCATCCTTATGTATACACCATTGATGTACTGCTGGAGTATATGAAGGGGCCAGTCCTGCAGATTCAAAACTACAGGATTTCCATGACACAGGGCAACCATAGGATATCTGAGAGAAATCCCAGAGACATTCCAGTACTGATAGAGTGGCAGATGCTAGAGGCCTTGTACCAGACCAATGAGTCATTAAAGTGAACATTTACAAGTAAAGAAGTCTATACAAATCTGTTTCACGGGAGGTTGCAAGGAGATAGGATGGGTTCAAGGGGAGGGGGAATGCATAGGATTGGTTACATGTTGTGATATTCATAAAGAACCAATAAAATGTTTTCTAAAAGAGAAAAAATATTGAAAGGAATTCTCAAGTGGAATTCTCAGAGAATAAGAAAAAATGAAGGAATAGAGTTTTATATTTTTTGTTATATTTAACTTTTGATAGAAGGTATATTTCTTAACAAATTGAGTGCAAAAAAATTTATGATCAGAAGCCAGATTGACTCATAAAACCTTGATGCCAGCTTTATCAGGAAGCACATCCACATTTTATTCCTAAGTATCAGAAATATAAACAAAGCACTGAAGCAGAAATACATGTGAAGAAGAATTAAGGTATAAAGGTTGTATAAAATCAATGCTAGAAAGCTGCAAGGTGAACAATCCAATGATTGCTTTGTAAATAGACTGAATGTTATTACTAACTTCATTGTCAAGGAGGAAATCCACAGATAAATTACTGCAGAATTCAGAAAAAATGAAAGAAAAAACCCTCAGTGAATGCTAAACTATAGCCAATCAGAATTCAATCTAATCACCAGATGAATAGATCAACAGTGTGTGGCCTGGGTTTCATTAGACAAGGAACAGTAGCCACTAGTGTACATGTAGCTGCTTCTCAAGTGTAATAAGCATTGACTAAAATGATTCTTTGGAATTCTATTATCAAAATAATTTGTATGCTTCTTGGGAAGGGAAGAAGCTGATTTGAAGCAAACAATTGTAACCAAGTATTTATTCAGTGTAAAAAATACTTAAATAATATCCATAAAATACAGCTCTTAATGTTATTTAACCAGAAAAGAAAGTATCAAAAAGACTATGGCCAACCTAAGATGGATCTCCATGATGTAGGTTACAAATATTGACAGGAAGGCAAACTTTTGTTCCGTGTTCACAAAATTCTCTGTAGCATGTCAGCATAAAGAAACTCAATACCATTTGGTGGATGAGATGATGTAGAAAGGACTAGTGCCTTGGCTGATGTTACAGATAGGCAAAATACATAGCAGACCATGTGTTGTTCACATAACTATAAATGACCATTTTATGACTAGTGATACTTTTCAACTTTAAACCAACATTCCTAGAAACCATCTCATTTAACTATGAGCATTATGTTCCAAATGTAAGACAAAACCAAGGAGGAGAACCAACAAGGCAAAGGAAACTCAGTAATAATTTATTCTTCAACTATAAGTTAAAAATAAATTTCTTCTTAAGAAATTATAAGCTTATATAAAAATCATGTACAAATCTAAGTCAAATATTATGTGGCACARGATATTTTCTGGTGTCTGAAAATATTTTTCTTCTCATTCCACAAAAACAGGCTCTTTGCATACAAATTTATATCACATTAAAGAAGAGAATTTTTTTGGAATTCATAGATAATATCTGAAAATCAAAACCAAATAAAACTGACAATATTTTTGGTTATTCAACAYTAGTTTTTTCTTCTACCTTCTTGCTTCTGTACTGGGATGGAGAAGAGGAAGGAATTTCAAGGATTCAAGGGTAGAAAAAATTGTCAATGTTGTCTCACAAGTGACAAATACAAGGAAACATGATGGTGTAGATTGTGGAGGATTCTGTGGCAATTTTATTTCTGATACTACAGGTGATGAGAATAAGGGTTTTGCATCTGGCAGGCATGCACTCTACCCTTGAACCACATCCCTGTCTCTGGTAGTTTTAGTTTGGGAGAGAAGTGTAGGTAAGTATGAGTTGGTTATACAATATCGCAGGTAGCAAAGACTTATCCAAGCAGGAACTTTARCATAAAGGGAAAAATGATGGAGCTGCCATCTGAACAGAAACTCAGATCTGAAAGATATAATGAATCTGTAGAAAATTCACAGGACAAAATGGTRTAAATCTATCCCCCTATATTTCCTCTTCACTTATACCTTATTTTGAGACTCATTCTCTTCCTTTACCCTTCCTGACACACTCTAAACTTTGGAAATTTATGTAAATCTCTGGAAAAGATGATAAATTTCATGCCTTGACTATTTGAATTTGTAACATGAAATTATTTCATTCTATACATTCAAAAACTTCTCAAGATATTTTTCAATAGAATTGCTTCAACATTTTTTTTCAGCAAGAAATACATATTACCGAGTTAGAAAAAGCAATTTGCAAATTCATGTGGAATTACAAAAAACCCAGAATAATGAAAACTATTCTCAACAATAAAACAACTTCTGGGGAAATCACCCATCCCTGACCTCAAGCTGTACTACAGAGCAATCGTGATTAAAAAATCGCATGATATTGTCATAGTGACAGGCAGGTAGATCAATGGAATAGAATTGAAGACCCAGAAATAAACACACACACACACACCTATGGTCACTTGATTATTGAAAAAAGACCTAAAACCATCCAATGTCAAACAGGCAGCATTTTCAAAATAGGTTGTGGTTCAACTGGTGGTCAATATGTAGAAATATGCAAATCGATCCATTCTTATCTCTTTGTACAAAACTCGGGTCCAAGTGGATCAAGGACCTCCACATAAAACCAAATATACTGAAATGAATAGAAGAGAAAGTGGGGAAGAGTCTTAAACACAAGGGCACAGGGGAAAATTTCCTGAACAGAACACCAATAGCTTAGGCTCTAAGATCAAGAACTGACAAATGAAAGCTCATAAAATTGCAAAGCTTCTGTAAGGCAAAGGACAATGTCAATAAGACAAAATGGCAACCAACAGATTAGGAAAAGATCTTTACAAATCCTATATCCAATAGAAGGCTAATATCTAATATACACAAAGAACTTAAGAAGTTAGAATCCAGAGATTCAAATAAACCTATTAAAAATGGGGTACAAAACTAAAGTAAGAATTTTCAACTGAGGAATATCAAATGGTGAAGAAGCACCTAAAGAAATGTTCAACACCCTTAGTTATCAGAGAAATGCAAATCAAAACAACCTCATACCAGTCAGAATGGTTAAAACCAAAAACTCAGGTGACAACAGGTACTGACCAGGATGTTGAGAAAGAAGAGCACTCCTCCACTTTTGGTGGGATTGCAAGCTGGTACAAACACTCTGGACATCAGTTTGGCAGTTCTCAGAAAATCGAACCCAGCTATACTACACCTGGGCATATACCCAGAAGCTGCTCCAACATGTAATAAAGAGATATGCACCACTATGTTCATAGCAGTCTTACTTATAATAGCCAGATTCTGGAAGCAACCCAGATGTCTCTCAACAGAGGAATGGATACAGAAAAATGTAGTACATTTTCACAAATGAGTATTACTCAGCTATTAAAAACAATGAATTCATGAAATTCTTAGGCAAATAGATGGAACTAGTGAGGTAACCCAATCACAAAAGAACACACATGGTTCGCACTCACTGATAAGTAGATATTAGCCCAGAAGCTTGGAATACCCAAGATAAAATTCACAGACCACATGAAGCTCAAGGAGAAGGAAGACCAATTTATGGATATGTCCATCCTTCTTAGAATGGGGAACAAAATATCCATAGGAGGAGATACAGAGACAAAGTGTGGAGCAGAGAGCCTGATAAAGCTGTCTCCTGAGATGCTCTACCAGTACCTGACAAATACAGAGATGGATGCTCTCAGCCAATCATTGGACTAAGCATAGGGCCTCCGATGGAGGAGCTAGAGAAAAGACCCATGGAGCTTAAGGGCTTTGCAGCTATACAGGAGGAACAACAATATGAAGCAGCCAGTACCCCCAGAGCTCCCAGGGACTAAACCACTAACCAAAGAGTACACATGGAAGGACCCATCTCTCCAGCCGCATAAGAAGAAGAAGATGGCCTTCTGGGACATCAATGAGAGGAGAGCCCCTTGGTCCTGTGAAGGCCTGATGCCCCAGTGTAGGGGAATGCTAGGACAGGGAAGCGTGAGTGGGTGGGTTGGTAAGTGGGTCTCAATTAATCTGGATCCCTGAGTTCTACCAAACCCTGGACCACCAAATAGGCAGCATACAACAGTTAATATGAGGCCCTCAACACATATAGCGCAGAGAACCGCTGGTTCTGTTTAATCAGAAATGATGCACCTAACCCTCAAGAGACTGGAGGCCCAATGGAGTTTGGGGGTCAGGTGGGGTGGGAAGCAGTGACATCCTAGTGGAGACAGGGGGATGGGAAGGAGGTATGGGATACAGAACAATTGGGGAGTGATTGGGGAACAGGGAATAAAATATGGAGTGTAAAAAAATTAAAAGGAAAAGAAAAGAAATACAAAAAGAAAAAGAAAAAAGATTTTCCTTTTCAAATAGAAATTCTCATAAATTACACAGGTTCTAAACTCACTCATTTTAAAATAAGCTTTGATCGTTTTGTTACTTATTGCATGGTGTGCATGTCTCTATGTGTTGTTATACATGCTAACTGTATGTTAAGTGTGTTAAAGGGGAACTTGTAGGAGCCAAACTTCTTCTCTTTTACAATTTGTGTTTGGGGGAATCAAAGGTTCTCAGCCTTGGTAATAAGCTTCTTTAACCACTGAGTTGTCTTGCTGGTCTTCATCCCACTTTTTGTTATTTAATCCAGAAATAAATAATGGTATTTTGAAGAGTAACAACATCTTTATAATGTTAAAGATTCATGTTCATCTGAACCTATATTTTTATAATTTAAAAACCTATGACTATTTTATATAAGAGAGAAAACAGCCAATATATTTTACAGAGTTTCATGTATCTATATATAATAGTCAGGTCATAGCATGTTAAATACTGTCAGAATTTAGGGAACATAAGCTAGAAATAATTTAAAACTCTTGAAGCTAAGTTTTTCACACTGTTTTTAGATTTTCTACTGTTATTGCATTTAGGGAAGGCTGTTTTAATGAGTTTCAAAGAATTTTCCCAATGTAGTTGACAGTATTCCAGCTATTCCTGACAGTAAACTTCCAGGAAGTTTAATATAAATTTCCTACAAATACCTGGAGTTTCATTTCAAGATCCCCTTGAATTTAAATAACTCTTATCTATAGCTTGTTAATTATGTTTACTTGTACTTGAATAAATATGTAGATATAGATAAGGGTATAGATACTAACATGAAGGGTTCTAAGCAGAGGGCCAGGATTGACAACACTGCTGGTTATGTTTTCACAATAAATTGGACAATTGTCAATGTGAACTTCTCCAGCTGTCCCACTGGGGTCTGGCTGATTGGAATCCATGCGCCTCAATCATCTGAAGGTTTTGTACTCCCTGAGTTAGTTAACAACACTGAATTGCCGAGTCTTTGAAGCTAATGACTAGATTTTGGATTTCCATTTCCAGTCCTGATATCACATAGGCTTTACRCAGCAGGTCTTAATGCCCTTGTGATATTAATTGCCCCTTGCAATGCGTCACCCACAGCAACACCGTGAAGCACCAGTACACAATTCAAGATGCATATGAGTTACTCTATAATCAACACACATCCATTTCACTTCTTTCTAATTTCCTTCACAAAGACTCGTTTTGCTTATAGTCTAAATTAATCTCCCCAGTACCTCTCACAAATGCCTTTGAAGTTTCTGCATTTTCGTTGCCACCAAGAAATAAAAAACATGTCCTTCACGCATTGTGCATCATGTGTTTATGTTGACTTGATAGTTTTACTACATAGAGAATCATTTCAAACCCTCCACTCATCTCCTGATTAATATTTGATCCTTTGGGAAGGATCCTTACTCTACTATATAATAGTTTCAAATTTCCTCTAGCAAAATTTTCTAATATGGTTGGTTACTGCACTTTCACAACAAACTTCCAGGTCCCCATCTGTGAACCTTCTAGGTTTTCCAGAACATTCTCTCAAATATCAGCATTCACATCCCCCCCCCCAATCATCCACATTATTACATAAACTGCTTCAGTTGGAAAGTTTATTTTCTGTGTTCTCCTAAAGGACTAGAAACTACCATTGTTTATAAACCAAATATGTCAGATTCTAAATCAAAAGAGGAGAGACCTGCTCAGTCTTTGAATATATAATTGATCAGTTTAGTGAAAGACTGTCACAAGAAAGGCCCCATAGATCTGTACTCATAATCATGCTACAGTTATTAATAGGACATGTGTTGGCTAAACAGAAAGGAAGACATTATGCTCCCAACTGACTAAACAAAATAAAGCAAACAAATTATCTTGAGAGTAAAAATAACTGCAATGACTATTCGTTCAAGACAAGATGAAATTTAAATGTTTGTGTATTAAATTGTTTTCAAGAAGATATGTATCTTTGGTTCACAAAGTACCACCGATTTCTTATTATCAGTGCCACACTTTTTTCCAACACTGACTTTGAGTAAAAATATTTTTATTAAAATTTTAATTCATAATACCTGTCATAATTAAGTACTATACAAGTTTAAAACTTAGAACTTATTCTTTTTATAAAAATGTGTCAAATAAACATGGTAAATGAAACTCTGACATTTAGCTTGGTAATTTACTACGCTACACAGCTTCGGTGAATGTGGAAAATATCCTAGCTACACATCTCCATTTGAATTTCCCATGTTCGATAAAAGTGATATGCCTTAAATATTGAGTTTATGTAAACTATAGGAAAATTCTTTTTAGATTCCTTGTTAAAATATTCCACAGTAAAATTTATAGCTTATATTTTTCTGCCAAACAGAAAATAAAAATAATTGCCATAAAATTCCTTTGCAATATAGACTACAAGGTTTTCAAATAGATGAAAGATTTTAAAATATAAATTCTGCTTTTTTATTGCAAAAGAGATAATTTAAATCCTGTGATTTATCAAAGCCGAAAGAAAAATTTAAGTATAACCAACACACTGGGTGCTGCCTTAAAACCTTTCAGATCTTTTTACTCTCCTACATCATCAGTTGCGGGGGTCAAAAGTGACCACTCTAAAACATGTCCATGACAAGCATGTCGTGATAAGCCTAAGGGTGGCATAATGGCATACATACATACATACATACATACATACATACATACATAC
>BDUI01003278.1:85786-96554 GCA_002335545.1 Apodemus speciosus | reverse complement strand
GTGTAGCCCTGGCTGTCCTGGAACTCACTCTGTAGACCAGGCTGGCCTTGAACTCAGAAATCCACCTGCCTCTGCCTCCCAAGTGCTTCAAGTTTTCTTAAATTCCATCTCCTCCATGCCTAAAGGATTTCTTTGCCAGCTGCTCAGACTCCTATCTTCAACTTTACCCTCTAAGATGTGTTTTTTCCATTGAGCTTTAAAATAAAAATGTCAGTGTCTTTTATCTCAAGAGAAAACTCTGAAAACAAAACAAACAAAACAAACAAAACAAAAACCCTTTGATTTCTGCTCGACATTGTCACTTAACCTATTTCTGCTTTATTTTCCAGTAACGTTTTGGAATAAATATTCACATTTCCTAATCAATTTTACTAAGCCCATATTACAGATTGTGATTATAACTTAAAGTTCTATTAAATGTTTATACTAATAACACTTTTTTTTCTTGTACCATGTTAAGAGTTTTCACCATCTACAGTATTTTACCTGTACAGAAGTCAAAATAAGATCAGGCTCCTCATTTTCTCACTTACTGATGTGTGAATAATTGAGAATACAAACTATCAGGGAAAAAACTCTTCATTATTGACCATTGAAAGTAGGAAAATTAAAATATATTTTGCTAATAATTGTTTTAACATTAGAGTCAAATCAAATAGTTTAATGCTATAAAATAATAGCAAAATATCAATAAAAATTACCCAACTAACAAATTGTTATTCTTAATGGCAATAGACCTGGAAATCTAGAGTAAATATTTGGAAATTGCCTTATGAAGTGAGGTTCAATTTAACACCACTAAGATGCTTGAAAACATTAGAAGCTGTCTAACTTCTGACTCAGAGAATGAGGAGAACCGGTATTTACTGGAAAACAGTCTACTCTCAGTAAGCAGAATCAAGTTATGTACAAGTGTTCCTACCCTATGTGAATTCAAAGGAATCCCAGGCAACAACACAGAAATGTGCACGATCAGATAACACACAAAGTGTGCTAAGCACACCAGTCTCTCTGGAGTGGTGGAAAACAACTGTCTTCTTTTCTTACAGTGAGGAAACAATGGTCTTTTTAGGCTTATTGGTAGGTAATATAGCATATTATGGATGATCTTTTATGAATAGTATAAAATATTTTCACTTTTAATGTTTTAATATATGATTTTTCTCCAAGAGTAACTATTTCAGAACCTTGGCTCCTATTCAAAAGGCAATTGGAACAAATGAACAGAGTATTTTTGACAGATAATGTGCTAAATGATTTACAAGTCAAGTTCTAAGAGCATTCACATCTAAAAGATATTTAAAAAAAGGAATGATCATAATTTGAAACAAATGACAGGAATAGAGAAAAATGTGTGAAGTGATATGTGATAAAATGATAGCAAAACGCAATAAGAAATAGCTCAGTGTGGCAATAGCAGGGAATTATGGCAAAGTGAGAAAGAGAGCAGACAGAGGCAAAATAGGAATTTGATTTGTAGGGAGCCAGTGACCACTGCTTAATCATCTCAGACCAAAGAGCTAGAGGTACAGATAGGAAGAATGAAATGACCCATCTGATTTTAATCCCACAGCCCTCCCCTCAGTAAACTGTGCAACACATTTGGAAGAGCTGGATGTGTACATATTTGAGAATCTGTCATTTATTTAAATAGTTTAACCTTGAATTTCATAACTAAATAATACAAATAAGTATTTCATTTTCAAGTCATCTGAATTTTAAGACCTAGTTCAACTGCAAATCTAGGTCATTTGATTTGTCCATCTTTTTCTTCCTTTAGAGAGAAGGTGTAGGTTAGAGAATGCTTCATGTAATGTGAATGTAAACAAAGGAGCCTCCACGTATTTGATGGTATGCCAAGCATTATCTCACACGGTAAAGTTTAATTGTAATATGATCCCATGATTTAAGCAGTTATCATCATTGTTCTGAAAATGAGAATGTCAGGCTGGGTTGAAATGGTAATTTGTCTGACAACAACAATGAATATAAGTTGTTCAGCAAAAACCTGAACCTAGAAATCAGGTGCTAGGCTGGCACTCTCAAGCCCAGGGTATTTGAACATGCTGTATGAGAAATGAAATTTGGTACACACATCTCTCTTCCTTTGCACAGCTCTTTCTTGTTGACAGAATTTTCATTCACAAATAAAGAATTCATGAAAACAAAGAGAACAAAGGGGCTTTAATAAGAACTCATATCTTTAAATTTATAATTAGAATGAATATGGAACATTTATAAAACAAAATTATGTTTTTGTATTAATAAACTAAAGGATATTTTATTTTATCCATTTATAWCTCAAGATTTGTTTTAGAAATCACTCATGCTTATCTCCATATGGAATTATTTTTAAGCTAAAAGGATTAAATTCAATTAATATTAATCTTACAAAATAAAATTTACATGAATTAGGAATTTTATGAGTAATTCTTATTTAAATCAATAATCTTTTTACTCTTGTGAAACATACACAAACTACTGTCAAATGTACGTGGTGACTGGCAAGTGTACATGTCAAAAAATAAAATGCCCAATTTTTCTCATTCTTATTCTTCTGGCCACATGGTTTTCTCCACTGGGATTAGAATAGAGAAAAATTAATAGCTTTCAAGGGGAACTCAGAAAAACGTGCATTTTCTGTGTAATCTTTCATGTCAGTCTGTCAGCAACGATGCAATGTTTTTTTGCATCTGCAATCCATGAAATTCTAGAAGGTGGAGGATGCTTTCGGGCACAAAGGCAGTGCCCATGAAGTCCTCACCCCTATTCAAGAGGATAATATTCTTTCTAAATGGTTACTCTCCTCGATACTAAAAGTCTCAAACATGTTTAAATTGATCAGTATTTTGGGATAAATACTTCACACAGTACTGAAACTGACATCTTGCTAATGCCCGCAATGTAGCCAGCATTAGCCCAATGATTAAGTGGAAGGTTAAATACTTTCTGTCTGATGGCCATGTTCTCCATTAAGATGAGAGCCTTAGACTAGATTTAGAGGCAGGAAAGGAGAATGTATAGGTTGTATCTGGTTTGAAGAAATTGGACTGGAAACATCAGCTTATTTTATGTGTCAGCAGCAGAAATAATTTGTTATCTAATGGTGTCAACTAATACAAATCCACATAATTCTGATAGAGTACTGAGTCATCTAGACCCAGACATTCAAGATGACTATAACAAATCCTTTGTCATACAGCACAATGCTGTCAAATGGAATTTTGGAAGTTTATAAACTTTTAACTACTCTCTCAACTCTTACTGCTCATTAATTTTCTGTTGCCTACCTACGTATCAACAGAGCTTAATCTGGGACAAATCCAGCTGGACCTCAGGACGAACAGTTTTTTAAGCAATCTAAGTGACTTACTTCTAAGACACACAGTCAATCAAGCGGATGTTGAAACAGCATAGTACAAGGTATTTTCTCAGTGGTAATATACAAAAGATTTTCAGGTTAACAGGATCTGAAGTGTTCTTTGCTGTCAATTTATAGTCATTCTAGAAATTAGCTTTATTAAATCAAAACATTTCCACTCTGAAAATATGTTAACTATAAACCTGATATATGTTTTATAAATAATTCTGTTACTGTTGCAATAATTATATGTTTGAATTTATGTATATATTGCTTAGAAGATTTTGCTTTCTGCTCCAGTARTTTCTCATCTTATGTCATCCCAATAAGAAGGCACTTGCAAGGTTACTGGATGTTTTTATTTTTAAAAATTAAAAAAACAATCCTGTTTTCATTTTTGTATTGTTGTTCACCTGTAAACTTGACTGTTGTATCAGATTAAATAAAATAACCTCAGTTTTATCACAAAGATACCACCTGAAATTTCAGAGTAAATCAGTTTGTGAGCTATAGATATTCTCATGAAAATTGTTCAAATAACGTATATGAAAGTCAGGCATGTCTAGAAATAAAGAGGGCACACTGAGATGAATCTTACTTACCAAACTCCTTGGGAACTGCTATTGAATAAACACAATTGTGGTCCACACTGTAATTTTTGGGGTAGTTTGGTGATAGCACTGTGCCTTCTGAACCTGTTGAGCGACTTCCACAGGGTGCTGTGGAATACAAATGATAAAATGAAATATTTACAAAAAAAATTCCAAAATTCAAAATAGGAACATCTTCTCAATCTATACAAAATCAGTTATTAAATTTTAAACTTAAAATTTATTTTCCATGCTTATACAAATCTTTTTAGTATTAAGTATTTAAAAATATAAAGTGTATATAAAACTTTGTAAGCTTTGGGATTTATTGTCCATCTAAAGCAAGGCAATATAACTATCTTATAACAATTATTTCTAAAAGTAATAATGATGACCTCCATTTATAAATTTGTAAACAATTTCTATAGTAGGAAAATTACAGCTATGAAGTAGCAATGAAAGAATTTTATGGTTGGGGGGTCACTGGAACATGAAGAACGTATTAAAGGGTCATAGCATTAGGAAGGTTGAGTTTTTTCTCTTTTCTCTCCAATCTTTATCTGCCTTGAAGTCAAACCAGTTCACAGTGCATTCCCACTGATTCATTTGCTACCTTAAACATAAATTTCCCTCCAAAATATTGAAGCTGAAAGCATCTGATAAATTGATAGAAAGTATTCTTATCATTTAGAAGTCATACGATCCACTAAGATTCATGGAAAGAATATAACTTGTGGTCTCCTACACAGAGAAACTTAAGATGCTGTTAAAAAGTTATATATCCATGATGTTCTTTAAGCAGAGAAACAACTTAGAAAACAATGAACAAGGGGGAACAAAAGTAACTAAAATGAGGACTTAGGGTTCACCAAAAGCTCTTGAAAATAAAGCTATACAGTATCTTGGAAGCTGAGTGAAAAGGAAGTTTCACTAAAAAAGTGTGGAGGGGGGCTTAGAACCACTAAATATTACATGGCAATTAGTAAATGAAGGACACTTTATAGTGACCTCCGTTATAGACTTTATGTGAAAAAGTAATTTTCTTCCCCAAACCTATGGATTCCTTGTAGAAAGAGTTTTCTAAAACATATACTCAGAGACCCTGCCTCCTGGACCTTTTCCCAGTGACATTCCAAAGTGATGAATCTTCCCTTCTTTTGCCTGGGAGCCCCTTCCCCCCCCCCCTGCTTACATGTATGCTAACTGGCCAGCAGATCTGCTGGAAGTCTTTCAAGGTGTGTCTTCTCAAGAAAAGAATATGGGAAGGACTGGAGAAGCCAAAAGGGAGTGCAACCCCATAAGAAGAAAAACAATATCAACTAACTGGACTCCTCAGAGCTCCCAGGGAAAAAACTACCAACTAAAGAGTATACATGAGTTGGTCCATGACTCCCGCTACAAATGTAGCAGATGCCATATCTGGCATCAATGGGAATGGAAGAACTTGGTCCTGTGGAGGCTTGTGCCCCAGGGAAGGGGAATGCTAGAGGAGTGGATGGGGGAGCACTATCTTAGAGGCAGTGAAGGGGTATGAGGTGGGGAGTTTGTAGAGAGGAGACTGAGAAGGGGAACAAGATTTGAAATGTAAATACAGAAAATAATTAATAAAATTAATTCAATAAGAATCCTACAAATTCACCAAGACCACTACAAAATACATCCTTAGCCTACTTCTCACCTCATTCTTTGAGATTATGTGGACACAAAATTCACAACCGTTTTCATTTGGAACACTCCACTATTTTTGTATATGTAACCTACTTATACTGCTACTGCTGCTGCTGCTGCTACTACCTTCTTCATCCTCCTCCTCCTCTTTCTCCTTTTCCTCCCTCTTCCTCTCCTCTCTCTCACATTAGAATCTCTTCTCCACAAAGTGTCTTTGTGAAAGTGTGTTTGTGTGTGTGTGTGTGTGTGTGTGTGTGTGTGTGTGTGTGTGTGTGTGTGTGTGTGTGTGTGTAGGGCGAGAGTGCTGAGATCTATATACTCCATTTCTAGGGTTGCTTGATGACCTGACTACACCCCTGCCTCTTTCTGAATTTTTTTCATTTACTGATTCATTTATGATAAAAGTCTCCTCCACAACAGTTTGTACCAACCTTTGGGTTCTTTATGGAGTACCTTCCCCTACATCTATGTACCGGTTTATCTCTGGCTTTTTCAGCAAGAATTCTATAACCATAATATTCAAAGTTACAAGATGCACATTCTTTAAAATGGCTATCCCTTCCATTGTAGCTTACTACTTTGGTTATAATTAAACTCCAAATACTTTTTATAAAAATAAAAAAAAAAGAATAAAAGGAAGGGATGTGGGCTTGTGAGAAAATTTATTTTTCGATTTCTATTATCATTATTGAAGCTTAATAGCCTGATGCTTTGKTTTGTGTTTACTTATCTATTTTTTAAAGATTTTTAAAAACAAGTTGCTTAGAAGACAAGAATGCTTGGGGAAATGTGAGCAGTTGTTATCTGGCTCAAGAGCTTTCAGAGGTGCACAAAAACTGAGGAGAAAATTTTTTGTTTTTTTTTTCAAGAAGTTGAGAGAATCCAGATCTAAAGAAAGTTAACTAACTTTTTTGAAAGAGAAATTTCAAGAGAAAAAAGTCTTCAGTCTAGTTCTCTGAAGGTAGCTCTAATTATTAAAGCAATCAGAAGCCTCCTGCAACACACTGGGACAACAGGAAAATGCCTACAGAAGATGTATCATTTGAAGGGGGCCAGATTTCATCTCTAGCTTGCAATAGAACATGGTAGTTGACCAAGTGTGTCCCAGATTTGCTGAAATTGTTTCAGAGAAGAGGTGGAGCCAGGCTGTGTGTAGCAGACTTGGATCCTTCAGGAAATCCAGTTAGGCCATTCAGTGAAGGGGTAAAGGGAAGTTTAAAGGGGACTGTAAAAGACTGGACACTCCAGGACCATGCYGTGTTTGCCAGGATGCTACAGAATTGGAGTTAAGTTAATCTAAAAGGAGGCCATGGATGTTATAGGAGGCAAGCTAGAGGAGTGGAGCGGACAATACCTATTGGCCTTAAGCAAATTTCATAACAGTTCTGGTTCTGGGCACGATGCTTTATTATTTAGTGTTTTCTATGCTATATTTTGTGCTACTTATTCATTACCATCCACTGATTCTATTCTTCCCCTCTGGAATGGGAGTATTTTGTCACACTGAATATTGCAATGATATAACTACCTTTTAATTTTACAGAGGCTTTCCGTTATAAACATGTCTTTAGTTTCAGTTAAGAGAGACTTCAGAATTGTAAATCATTAGAATTGCTAAAGATTGCATACCCTCTTGATGGTACATATTATTTTTGCATTATAAAATGACTAAGAGACTTTGATGGAGATGAGTAGAAGATTATGATTACAAGTGATGTTTTTAAGTATGAATTTGACAAGTGGTAGATTTAGATTGTTAGCCTCAGCGATCAACTTGATCATGATTAGATTATTGAACTGGGAAGACAAACTCACTGTGGGCAGCACCATTCCCTGTGCTTGGATCCTGGACTGTAGGAGAAGGAGCAACTAAGCTAACCACACATATTTACCTCTCCTTGTTTCCTGACTGAGTACGGGATGTGACCTGTTGTCTCAGTCTCCTGTTATTTGCTTCTAATCTACTATGATGGATTCCACCTTGATCTATGAGCCACATAAAAAATTTTGTTTCTTCCTAAACTTTATTTTGGCGTGGTGTTTTATCACAACAGGAATAGTAACTGAGTACAATGTTTAGGTTTTATGCTTGGAATCTGTTAAATAATGCTTGATTTGTTTTATTATTAAAATGTGGTAGTATATTTAAGTATCTCAAGAACTGTGGCAGTTCGAAAAGTGCATACTTTGATTAATTTCCCCTCAAACTTTTAAAAAACAAAGTAATATTTTCAAAACAGCAATTTTCAACTGACCAGAATTGCGATAGCTTATTTCATCTATTTTTTTAAATATTTCAATAAAAGCAGATTAAATAGTTGGAACTAAAATAGTAAATCTGGAATGTTCAAGAAACAATCAAATGATATGATGATAAAAGCCAAGAGTCTTTGTTCTCATAAACTCTTATCATTGAAATGATAATCTTACTGAGCTGCTAATGCCACTCGTGCAAGAGTGTTTCAAGAATGAATGGTGAATTGTGCTTTTTTTCTGATTTTAAGGTGTTATAACCTTAAAATTATACTTTGAATATACATGATAGGAAGTTTTATTTTTATAATTTGGAAGTATGAATGAAAATGATGCCTTTTATGGTTGTGAGCCTAGCCTTTAACGGCTGAGCCATCTCTCCAGCCCAAAAATGATGCCTTTTAATTCAGGCTTAGCTCTGTGACTGAGACATGAGTGCACATGTGGCATCTTATATTTTCTGTGCCTGTCAACTTTGATTTGTTTCAAGTGTTTGTGTTCTGCATCATGCACATTACAGACTTTGATGGAAATTTTTACTTAGGAACATGAAGGATTTCTGCATGAATTTATGGAGATGGCTGATTATTTGATGTCCTATAGTCACTAATCATAGATTCTGTAAACCAGCAGTTCTCATCCTGTGCATCTGCGACCCATTGGGACTCAAAGATCTTTTCACAATGGGCATCTAAGACCATTGGAAATTAAGATATTTATACTACTATTCCTAACGGTTCTAAAGTTACATCATGAATTAGCCACAAAAACTGTTTTTAAAGGATCACAGAGTTAGGAAGTCTGAGAACAAGCACTTTAAACATTCTTGGTACTGTGTACGTTATTTCTATTAGTCAACATGACCAAATTCATAGCCAATGAAGCCTAACATTATGCTGGTTGGCAATAATTGAGAAGTATGTGATTATATAATTAAGAGGGAGTTATAGTAAGAGATAGAAACTTAGTATAATAGATCTGTTTTGTGTTTATCCAATATAAATAGACTACACTGAGTCTCCTAATATTGGCCTGTAACATCTCTAGATATTCTTATTTGAATTTCATTACAGTAGGACAGCTTTTGCTTTTCTTTCTCTTAACATATAGAAGATATAAACGAATATGAAGAACTTTTTATTCTTTCTTCAAACTGGCCTTTTTCTGAAAAGAAATTATATTTACCATAAGACTTCAAAAAGGAGGATTCACAGGCTCCTCACATGAAATTTGAGCATTAATGTTAGAATGTTGTAAAATTATATTTCAATGGGATGTTATTAGGCCCAGTGAATCAGCTAAGCAGGGCACACATGGGTCACAGACACTAAAGTGGCAAGCATGGGGCCTGCATGGGACTGCACTAAGTCTCCTGTTCATAGGCCATGGCTCTTATCTTGGAGGTCTTCTGAGACTCCTAACATTGGGAGCAGGTGTGTTTCTGACTCTGTTGCCTGCTCTTGGGACTCTTTCACTCCTAATTGGTTGCTTTGTTCAGCCTCAGTATGAGGGCTTTACCTTGTCTTATTGTATCTTGTTTTGTACTGTTTGGCTGTTGTGTCTTGCAGGCTACTCTTTTCTGAAGAATAAATAAAGGGGGAGTGGACCTGTGGGAGAGGGTAGGTTGGGGGCGGCTGGGAGGGAGGGGAAACTGTGGTTGTGTGGAATGGTATGTGATAAGAATCTATCTTCACTTTACAATAGAGTTCTCTGATTAAATATACAAATGAGACAAAGGCACAAGATGCTATGGTTTTTATATGATACTACAGTTTAGATAATTCAGTGGATGTTTTAAAAGACTCTTTGAAGGTAGAAAACTATTTTTTCAAGTTACATCTTATAGGACCAGAATCCTCTGGAGTACACTTTGCAAAGTAACACTGGCATTGCTGAAATGTGCCATCCTGACAACTGTCCTAATGTTTACATAGCTAATTAATCACTACTTTGAAGCACTGGAAAATTACATTTTGTGTGTACACACAGAGCCAAATTATTTTACGGATTTAAAATGTTAACATTCTCTTTCTAAAACAGGCCATTCTTCTTATTACCTCTCCCTGACCCAAGGTCAATTTAAACACTGATTTGTTGTTTATACGCTAGTGTCCTTTATCTGCTTCTCTCTATCTGTTCTACTTTATCTGTTACAATTCAGACTCTCAGCAGTTTCTACATGGTTATTCCAATCACAAGTGTTCTTACTCCTGCTATTGATTTTTCTGACATGCAAGTCTTATCATGATTCACCTATTTCTCTAAGAACAGTATAATGTTAAAAAAAGTCTCTATGTTACGTTAGATAATTAAGTAAACTTCAATTAGTAACACCAGACTGCCATGAAATGAAGTCCAAAGCACACAACATAATTCTCTTGAGGAGAAATTATGCTAGGAACATCACCTAAATCCAGTTTAAAACCCAAAATAAATTCTCTACTAATAAGAAATACACAATGTTGGTTTTAGTCCCTCTGGTTCGAGCTCCATTTTGGCTGTTTATTTGGTTATTGGACATCACTAGAGCTTTGTACCAGGGGTTAAAACTCTATGGAAAATGAGTAGCTTTAACCATTCTTGTCTAATCAATAGAATAATGTTAAAATATGTGGGCTGTGTAAATCCTGGATTCCACCGAGGGAACAGAAAATCCATGCCAATTGAAAGTAATTAATACAACTAATTTTGTATCCACATGGGACAACCTTCAGTGAGTGCATATAAAGTCACACACGTTTAAATCCTCATTTTAATTACATTTTTAAAAAATTACTTTTTTCACACAATGTACTCTAATCATGCTTTTCCCCTCCCTAGCTCTTCCCAGATATCCAACTCTATTAACTCTCTCTCTCTCTCTCTCTCTCTCTCTCTCTCTCTCTCTCTCTCTCTC
>BDUI01003278.1:57331-68963 GCA_002335545.1 Apodemus speciosus | reverse complement strand
GGTTTTACCAATAGCCCCTCATAGGCTCACTTCTTTCTAAGACCACTTCAGTACTGGTCTGTCAACTGCAGCTGAGGCTCCATTTTCGCCAATGACCTTCCATGGCCTCTCACAATGTCAAGCCTCAGCTGTTCTTCAGGATCGCTTCATCCCTTCAAAACAGGTACCATCTGGGTGACTYTTAGGCATTCCCAAGTACAGCTGCAGCAGTAGGTACAGACTTGGCTATCTCTGGAACAGCTCCTTTGTGCACCCAGAAAACACTTCCCGAGAAGACTGCACCTCAGTGATGCTGATCTCTTMTTAATCACAGATAATTTCTTAGCTCCAGCTAACCAGCATCAATATTTCCAGTAGTTCCTTCTATTCTTGCTTCTAAAGCCTGAGCCACCTGGCCAAAGTTCTGCTAGTTCTAGATAGTTCTGCTGCTTGCTGGAACTGGAACATGGCCCCCCTTGTTCTATTACATTATCACCAGCTTTCTGTGTTCCAGCTCCCTCACTCCCTAAATATGGCTGACATGAAACTTGCTCTGAAGACTGATCTTGAACGGAGACATCTGCTTTTCTCTGACTCCTAGGCTTAAAGGCATATACCACCATGCCTGAGCCTAAGCTTTTCATGGCCACTATGCCTCGAGTTGTGGATCAAAAGCCTAAGTCTTCCAGAATCAAAATCTGGATTAATAGTGTGTCCTCCATTCCTGGATTGTAATTCAATTAAGATTAAAAGTTCAAACTATTCCTTGTTCAATTTCAAACACAAACAGTAAGCTTAGCTGGGTGAGTCCTTGCCAAAACTAGATCACCACTCCCTTAATTTGTTTATCTCCTTCAACACAGGATTCACCTCTCCTTCATTTCCTGGTGCCCTTTATTTCTTGAACCATACATTTGTTTTTGTTTTTGTTTTTAAGGTGCAATTCTGTTGCTCTTAAGAGTGAACTGTCATAATGAAGTCTAAACTTGGTTGATTGACATTTCTTTTGTCAATGCCATGATTCGAAATCTCTTTACCTCACCTGTAGGCAGGATCTGCAGATGAGGGCAAAAAGCAGTCACATTCTTCATCAAAACATCAGAAGAATGATCTTCAGAGTTCAATCACCCTCAGCACTGATGCTTCCATATTCCTATAGGATGGCCCATTAAGTCCCACTTACAGCAACCACTGGCTTTCTAAATCCAAATCCCCAAATCCACATTGCTCCAAACAAAATCATGGTCAGGCCTATCAGAGGATTGCCCCAGTTCCTGGTACAAATTTTGTCTTAGTAATGATTTCCATCACTGCGAAGAGGCACTGTGACTAAGATCTTTTATAAAGGATCGCATTAACTGGAATTGGCTTAAAATCTGAGGTTCAGTCCATTATCATCAAGGCAAGAAGCATGGCAGTGTCCATGGTGTCCAGGAAGGCATTATGCTGGTGAGAATGAGAGTTTCTTTATCTTTTCCCAAAGGAAACCAGGAACAGACAGTTTTCCAGGCAGCTAGGGGAGAAACTGCAAGCCTATCCAACAGTGATACACTTCYTCCAGCAAGGATAAACTTCCTAATAGTGCCACTTCCTAGGCTAAGCATATTTAAACCACCACAATGGGTATTTCTAAATATTTTTGTTTTAGAAGGATTCACTTAGCAATATATCATTAATGTTCAACCTATGACTGAACTATCTCACTAGTTGTTTTTATTTAGTTAATTGTTTATGAGTCTGGATTTTGATATTTATCCCAAGTTTATTGAAAACTGACATACCTCAGTTTCCTAAATTCTGAGATTACATCCTGGTATCAGAATTTGGCTCTTTATTTCTTACACAAAAAAATTTGAAAGTAAGCATGAAATATCTTAATTTGATAGGTAAGAGAAAACAAGCTTAAAGAGATGAAATAACTTGGATAAATCCATAATCATGCATAAATAATTAACTCAATAATTATTCTTGTATAAATATATTATACAAGAATAATTAGAAGTATGTTAGACATTGATAATCTATTCATTTCATCATCATATCAAAGACTTTTTCTTTCTCTATTTCATTTCCTAAACTAAAATGTCAGGTAATATATTTACTTTTACAGAATGAACCAATGCACACATAACCAAATAGATTCATGACTATACACACATCCATTTATGCACATGATCATACATATATCTATTTTATTTGTATATCTGTAAATACAACTAAAAATTCCCCAAATAAGTGTTCTTTTGCTTCATTTTGTTAGCTTAAATATTTTTCTCTTTTATTTATAATTAAATTATATTTGATTCAATTCTATAGCTATTATATAATTCATGGTTATGACTAAATGGCTTGATTTTATGACTCACTTGTGGTACTCATACTTGGAAATTCTTTTCCAGGTGACATCATTTTCTAATAGCCTGTGTGTACCTTGTCACAGTGCATTAGGTCATTCAACTGAATTACATATCCGTATTATTCTTCTATAATGAAATCTTTGCTTGTTCCTGCAAGGCCTTATTATACAGAGTTGTACTCAAGGGTATAGTTTTCAAATACTGTAGTATTATTATTTTTAGATACCTTTTTATTTAGAGAAATACATATTGTTCTGTTTCTTGTTTCAAATAAATTTTCACATCAATAACATGTTAATGCATTTATCTAATTGTGTCAAATTATTTCTTAGTCCAGATGATGCAAAATAAGCAAAACATTTTAAAATACCTGTGCCTTGAGACAACTTCCTTGCCATATAAACTACACTTCCATAGAGACAGCTAAGAATATATGCACTCTTCTAAAGAATTTTGTTATGAAATTCATTTTTCAACACTAAATAAACTCTTTTTATTACCTATAACACAGGGGTACTTGCATTTTAGATGAATGACTTTTTAAAATACAGTATATTTTATGTAATAATAAAATTTATCAGAAGTTGTATTTCTTACCATGACAACTTGGTAGGACTCTATTCCATCCAGGTCTTCCATCATCTCCCATGATACAAGTGAGTGTTGAGTAACCTTGGAGAACATAGCCAGCATCACAGTAATAGGTGACTGTTGACCCCAATTTATAATCCATTCCAAGTCTGGTACCATTCATTATATTGCCTGGATCAAAGCAGGACTCCCGGAGTTTTGCTGTAAAACAGTGTCAGTATCTTAATTGCTTTGATATACATTTTTTCTGTGATTCTTTATAGGATGCTCATCTCCTAAAGAACAGCACCTATGGCAACTCTGTGTTTAGAGAGACCACATCTGATTCTGTAAAAAAAAGTCTTGTACTACAAGGTACAGTCTGGGTATATTTAAATCTGATTCAAGTTCGGTGACTTTAATTCTTAAGTCCAGGCACAAACACATGCACACACATCCACACATTCACAAAAGTTCCTCCTCTTTTATCACCTTCAGTGTTCACACTGGGATAGCCTCACAAAACAAGGTATACTGTGTCCATGGGTCCCACATCTGTGAAGTCAACTCACCAGGAATTTCTTTAAAAGCAACACAATCCTGAGTGAGGTAACTCAGACCCAAAAGGACATGCATAGTATTTACTCATTAATAAGTGGATATTAGCCGATTAAAAACCACAAAAACAAACAAACAAACAAACACCACCAAAAAACACCAGAATACTCAAGATACAGAACTCAAAAAGTCAACAAACTGAAGGGTCCAAGTGAGGATGCCTCAGTCCCACTTAGGAGGGAGAAGAAAGCAATCACAAATGGGGAGGTAGGAAGGGACCCAGGAGGGAAAGTAGACAGGGGGAGGGAAGAGGAAAGGGGAACCTGATCTGTTATTGGGTGAGGGAAAAGGACTGAAGCCCTGAGGGCCAGCAGAAAGAATGGAAAAACAGGCAACCTCGGGAAATAGGAGGTTGGGGGGACCCTCCAGAATGCAGCAGAGACCTGGGAGGTGAGAAACTCTCAGGACTCAAAGGGAGAGACTTTAGATGAAATGTCSTACAGTAGGGAGAGGGAACTTACAGAGCCCACTTCCAGCAGGAAGATAGGGCATCAAATGAGAGAGAGGGGGCATTCCTACAGTCACAACTCTGACCCATAATTGTTCCTGTCTGAAAGAACTACAGGGATGGGAATGGAGAGGAGCCTGAGGAAAAGAAGGTTCAACAACAGACCCAAAGTGGGATCCAGCTCAAGGGGAGGTCCCAAGGCCTGACACTATTACTGAGGCTGTGGAGCGCTCACAAAAAGGGACCTATTGTGATTGCCCTTAGAAAACCACAACAAGCTGCTGAAAGGGTCAGATGCAGATATTTGCACCCAGCCAATAAATARAAGCTGCTGACTCCTGTGGTTGAATTAGGGAAAGGCTGAAAGAAGCTGAGGAGGAGAGCTATACTGTAGGAGGACCAGTAGTCTCAATTATTCTGGACCCTGGAGATGTCTCAAACACTGGACCACCAAACAGGTAGCGTACACCCACTGCTGTGAGGCCCCGAACACATATGCAGCAGAGGACTACTGGGTCTGTGTTCAGAGAAGATGCACCTAACTCCCAAGAGACTGGAGATCCCCCGGAATTTAGAGGTCAGCTGAGGTGGGGGTTAGGGGGTGGGGGCATCCTTTTGGAGACAAGAGGGTGGGGAGGAGGTATGGGATGTGGAATAGTTGGAAGGTGGACCGAGGTGGTGGTGGGGGGGATAATATGTGGAGTGTGAATGAATGAATGAATGAATAAATAAATAAATAAAAATTAAAAATCCAACATTTCAATTTTCTAAATACTGAACATTCTGCGGGCAAAAAGTCAAAACAAAAAACAAAAAACAAAAAACAAATAAACCAACATTGCAATTTTAAAAAGAACAGTAAGATAAACTTTCTACACAAATAAAACAAAGTGTGGCCAGTCACTGTTCAAGTGTCTTACAATTTACAGGTCCTAAGCGTCTACCTGTGTGAGTATAGTTTACTTTAGATACCATTGTGCAATATGTACAGTACTAGAATACTTATACCTGTACTGGAATATTTCTATTATTCATCTCTGAAAAGTGCAGAGTAACAGCTATGTATAATCTTATTTTGCTAAGTATGATAAAAAATATAAAATGATACAATGTGTTTTAGCACATGGGTATGACTGTGCCTGTGTGTATGAGGGTATACATGAGCTGTGAACAAAACACTATTTTTACAAGGGACACTACTATTATTAAAGGATAATGGTATTTCCAGAAAGTCTTGAAAACAGTGACTGAGAGACATATTGGAACAAGCATGTGGTTTTAGTATGAATTATTGTAAAACTACCGGTTTTAGAAAAGATCCCGTAGGGTGATTACTAAACTAGTTCAGTAAAATTGGACTTTCATGTATGCCGAGGTAAATTTTCTTATTTTGTAAGACTAATTTTCTTATTGTGTCTATTCACTGTGAATAAGGAAGAAAAACAGTGCAATTTTAAAAGGAAGAACAGCCTAACCCTCCTCTCAAGTTGAAGTTAGTACATGGGGAAAAGGAAGGTTTAATTAATATTTCAAAATATTAATCTATTTTGTGTTACTTTTGCTAACATTGTTCTACAAAGTATACAAAACCTTGCTAAAATATTTTGCTTTCAATAACAAGGCATTCAAAGTGTAATGCAAATACACTGGCTTTACTCAAGAAGTATATTGAAATATATACTATTGCTTTTGCTGATTTTTATTGCTAGGTTCAATGTGAATGAGAACATTTATCTTACGATTTCTATGCATTTCTAAAAACCTAGGTGCACAGTTTTTAAAATAATTCTGCACTGTTTTCTGCCACATGTGCCATCGCATTTACATCTGGAAAAACTGGAAAGACCCGATACAAGTTATGAACCAAGAAACATTTGAATTACTTTTATGAACACTATTATGTTGGCTTTCTTGTGATGAATAGATCAAAGAAATGAGGTTTTCCTTCTATTTTCCAAGTAAAATATATTAGGTGATAAATTTTTTTCTAAGCTTCTTCTGTGATATATTAATTTACCCTTTATAGAATGTACGCTAAGTGAGAGGTAAGCATGAATTTGCATCTAGCCAAGATAAGGCAAGTAGGTTTCATCTCAAGTAGAATTGCCAGGCTATATGGAAAATGATTTCATAATAATATTTGAGAGGACTGTGAGGAAGAGATGTTTAGTTTTCAGAGTAACTAAGCTACAATCGATTAGCACAGTTGCCCTGAGCATTTCTATGAGATACTATTCCTATAACTTTAATTCTGTGGCTTTTGGACAATGTTTCTTAAATTAGAACCAACAGAAGAACCTATATCTAGGTATAAATAATGACACCTTTTCATTAGGTCTCTCTTCTTTCCCATCCTTCCTTTCCTTATTTGCAGATGTATGCATAAACCGTTCACCGTGTGTGTGCACACACATGTGTGTGTATGTGTATGCGYGCACATCTCTCTCTCTATATATATATATATGATATACATATATGTATACATATATGTATATTCAAAAGTTAAATTCCCCTGAACAACAGAGAGGAGCAATAGTTTCTAAAGTTGCTTACATCCCAAGAATGTTACTATAATGTTGTCCTAATTATCATATGTGAAAGCAACAAACAAGTAAACAACTAAAAAAATTCTTTTACAATGCTCAGAATCGATCAAGTGACAAAGAAATCATTGCGTAGTTCCTTTGTATATGGACTATTCTAAGCAGTAAACATAGGGGTGTGAATAAAATGGAGCATTTTGGCTCTTAAGATTTTTTCATTTAGTATATGTGGAAGTCTTTAGTAGACTACAGGAAGGAGGAACTTATACCTTTCAAGGTAACACTACTCAATGGATAAGAGACAGTACGACTGAGATGAAGTGGAATCGCATTTTTGATCAGTCACAAGACTTTAGGTAATTTGCTTAAACTTGGTTGTCCAAAAATGTTATTCATAGAAGGAAATGATTACTAATGCATATTTATTCAAAATGAGCCTGAATATAGAAGGTCTCTTTAAAAAATATTTCTTTATCGTTCCCAATCAAGAGTAACCATCACACCAACAGGTTTGACTTATGTCATTTAAAATTATCCTCTAGAATACAGGATTGATGCTGAGAACTGCTGACATTTAACATGTTTCCAAGTTTAAAAACAAAGAAATAGAAATGTAATAGAAACAGAACAATGAGTAGCAGAAGTACCTCTGTTTATGTGGACCGACCAAAATACTACAAAAGTACTGTATCAATAAAAAGGTTTAAGTAAATTGAAATATATGAAGAAGTTATTAACTTCCAGCAGGCCTTAAGAACAACCAGAAAAATCTAATAATAAAGACATTGCTTAATACCTGTTAGGTCTATGACATTTTAATTAAAGTGAAAAAGAGATTAGAGAAAATTATAAACCATTACTGAAAGACATTAATGAAAACATGAGTAGATTGAGAGACCGGTTGTATTAATAGATGAGAAGATTAAATGTCATACATCAATTTATTCCAAAATGATTTATTAGTTCAACATGGTGGCAATCAAATGCAATGTGTGGAAGAAGCTTAAAGCTAAAAATATATCTGAGGTTCAAAATGTTGTGACAGGCATCAAGGACAAAATTAAAAAACGAAAAAAAAAAAAACTAACCTGAACTAAACTAAACTTGTTCTGGTTAAGCGCTCTTCATAAGTGCATTGCCTTGGGCTTAGTTACCAGTTGGGGGAGACACTGTTGAAATTTCCAGAAGTGGGGAAAGCAGGTAAAGCAGGAAAAGGGACACACATGGCCTGGAGGACTCTGACAGCATCTCACACTAGTTCCCTTGTCTCCCTTTGCTTCCAAGCTACTGTGAAGGGAGGAACTCAATGTCTGCAGCAAAGGCAATGGTCCTGCCTAACCCCTGTTCAGTAGCCAGGGGAATATGACCAGAAAACACTGAAGCCATCATCTAAAATAAACATTTTCTTGTTTTAATTAAATCTGTTGGTATAGTGACACACCAATAAAATAATGATCTGACTTACAGAAAGCATACTTTATCATGGCTGTCCTACTGTTCTGAAACTCTTTCTGTGTAAAGACAGGAAGAAAAGTCAGTGAAACAGACTATCATGACACAGGGATGTGATAGTTGACACCAGTGGCATTATCTGTCAGAAAGTGGTGCTAAAGCACTGTATTAGTCAAATAGTAACCATAAAATTAGAGTCCTGGCCTACAGAAAATAAACTCACATAAATTAATGACTGAAGAGTAGAAAGTACGGCTTTAAACACTAGAACAATTACAAGAAATGTGTGTATGAAACTTTGAAATGAGAAGAGCACTGTTTCCTTTTTTCGGTGTTTTTAAATTGGTTATTTTATTTATTTACATTTCAAATATTATCCCCCTTCAGTTTCTCTTCTACAAATACCCTACCCCCTTCCCCCTCCCCATGTCTCTATGAGGATGCTCACCAAACCACCTACCCACTACCTCCATAGTGCCCCAGCATTCCCCTCTGCTGGGTTATGGAGCCTCCCCAGGACCAAAGGGCAGAGCCTCTTAGGGGATAGCTATATCAGGCTCCTGTCAGCAAGCACTTCTTAGCATCAGCAATAGTGTCTGGGTTTGGTGTCTGCAGATGGGATGGATCCCCAGGTGGGGCGGWCTCTGGATGGCCTTTCCTCCAGTCTTTGCTTCACTCTTTGTCCCTGCATTTCCTTTTGACAGGAGTTAATATTTTTGAGGTGGATGGGTAGCCCCATTCCTCAACCGGGGACTGGACCTTTCCACTGGATATCTTCTCTTGTTGGGTATTTCAGCAAATGTTCCCCCTGTTGGGTCCTGGGAACCATCTGGGACTTTCTAGTGGCTACTTCAGTTCCTCTTCCCTCACCTCTACACTCCTCCTTTCAAATTCCTGACGCTCTGTACTTCTCCCCATCTCATCTTTTATCTGAAGACCCCCTTTTTCCCTCCCCTTCCTCTCTCCCTCTCAGATCCCTCTCTCCTGTGCTAGTTCCTGACATTAATTTTTTTCCCTCCTGAGTATGACTGTATCATCCACACTTTTCTGTCCTCTTCGAGAAAGGTACTTTTAAGCAAGCCATAAAAGGTCTAAATTATGAATGAAAGTGAAAATTAAATATAATACAATTTTTTTAGATACTTGTACAATGTAGGAATTCAGAGATACAGTAGAATGCCTCATTTTAACCAAAAGTGGAATTCAAATATTAATTTTGAAGTAAAGGATGTAGATACCATATGAATTTCCATAACTCAAAATATTTTCTATAAACAAAATAAGCAAATTACAAATTTTGTGATTGTAGCAATGCATAAATCCAACAAGAAGCTGCCAATGTGCAAAACAGAGACAGAGGTTCAACTTAATCCTTCTTGGGCAAAATTAATAAAATGCTAATGACCTAATAACCATGAAGTTAACAATGTTAAAATTCACAAAGTAACTGAGTTTTCAAATTTCTTAAATTTCTCAAGTTCTAACCCTCTGAGGTTTAGTGTGAGTGGGAAAAGCTTCACAGTAACTTTTAAAAAGCCTTGCAATATGCAATTACTTTGAAGCATTTTATAATCTTTGAATCAACAGTCCTCAGTCCTGTTGACACAAACACAAATGTATCAGTAAGATTCTTACATATATATATATATATATATATATATATATATATATGTAGTCATAAAGATCCATAAAAGAATGCTTTTTCCTACATGATTCTTTTGCAGCAGTAAAAACTAGAATAAACTAGCTTTCAGAAATAAAACAGTAATTAACCATAATAATACAGTTATATTCAGGAGTATAATATATATATATATATATATATATATATATATATATATATATATATATATATATATATATATATATATATATATATGTATATATATATACTCTTCCAAGAATAAAGAAAACCAGAAATATATAAATGATGAAAGTGAAATGGTTGTATGAATATAGATAGTATAATAGATGACTTAGTTACTGTTCTATTGCTGTATAGAAACACCATGGCCAAGTCAACTCTTATTAAGGAAACCATTTAATTGGTGCTTGCTTACAGTTTAGTCCATTATCATCATGGCAGTAAGCTTGATAGGAGTGTGGCAACACTCAAGGTGCTTGAGCAGTAGCTGAGAGCTGCATCCTGATCATCAGGGTAAGAAAGGGAATGAGAGACTGGGCCTAAAATGGTTGTTTAAAGTCTCCAAACTCACCTTTAGTGAAACCCTGTCTTCAACAAGCCTACACCTACTCCAACAAGGTCACACATCCTAAACCTTCTAAGTATTCAAATATATGAGCTTATAGAACAATTTGTATTCAAAATTAGAAAGTATCAAAATATGCATAAGCATTCAAAAAAGGAAAAGCTAAGTACCAAATCCATGTTTGGGAGGACTTAAGTTTTAAAATTACAAGGCTGAAAAGGAGGCCATGAATCTGAAAGGGAGCAGGGGTCAGAGGGCATGGGGCAGTCTGGTAGAAGGAAGGAGTGAGAATGCAGAAATGACATAATCTCAAAGAACTACAAAGCAAGGATGTCTGAAAGCTATCTCAAGTGTTGATTATAAGTTTACTCCCAGCTGTTTATCAGAATCCTAGCATAGGGTATGGAGAAACTTTCTCTCAGTAGAGATAATCATATGGTCCTTACTACTAACTCTTATACACACCCCTGACTGTGGACTCCACAGCTATGATTTTAGCCAACTTCTGAAAAATATCCTGCCATCTTCATGATCAGATCAACTAACACTTGCAGAAAACTCCAATAAAGAGCTCTTACCCTAAATACTCCTTGACTGTGCGAGTAGCTGGCTCACTTTTCTACGGACAGGCCATTTATTACCTGTCCCTGTAAAATGGATGCCCCACAGAGTGCTCAAGGTTTCAACTGAAGTCACATTTTAACCACAACTTATGTTTAGGCCTTGGCATCATTGCATGCATTCCCAAGTGATAATAAATATGTTTTTACTTGCTGACCTGTGAACATTCCCTTTTCCTACTTACAGACACAACAGAATTTGTAGAAATTTCTTATATCAGAAGTTGTAAACAGAAGTACCTCAGGTATAATACCAAATAGGAAAAGGTATTTGACTTCCTAAAACAATAACAAAGGATTATTTTTATAAAGAAATATGCTACAATATCAACTGTACTYGTTGGGTGGATGCTTTAAAATTACTTTCTTCTGCATAATTTTGTTATTAAATTAATGTTGGGTCTAGGTCACTGGCTCCATGAGTAAGAGCACTTTCTATGGAAATACAGGGACCTGGTTTGCATTCTTAAGACACTGGTAAAAGCCACAAGACAAATTAGAACCCCAATAGTGAGTGTAGGGGATGAAGATACATTATCGAGGATGGTTAGAAATTAGTCTAGCCAATCTTGGAAGTCCCAGGTTTAGAGATAGACCCTATCACATGAGAATAAGGATGAAAACAATAGAGCCGCAAACAATGTGTTGTCCTTTGCTCTCAGTGCCCAGTCACATAGATGAATGCACTATTAACATGCACACACATACAAAAATCTACGAAAATAAAGTTCATGAAGAGAAAAATTTAATTACTATGTGATATATACTTATATCAAAATACCACATGCTAACCCAAAAATGAATACAATTTTTATCTTATGTACTAATTTGAATT
>BDUI01003278.1:43576-54551 GCA_002335545.1 Apodemus speciosus | reverse complement strand
TGTGGTATATATACACAATGGAGTACTATTTGGTCATTAGAAACAATGAATTCATGAAATTCTTAGAGAAATGGATGGAGCTGGAGAACATCATACTAAGTGAGGTGACCCAGTCTCAAAAGAATACCCATGGTATGCACTCACTGATAAGTTGGTATTAATTTTTAAAAGAAATAGAAACTTACCTCGTGCAAATGCCAGAGCAAACTAACCACAAAAGATTTTATACATGGAAAGGTTTAGGAATTCACCTGATAAAGGCCAAGGAGATCACGTAGTCCGTATTGACACGGATGGTCCAGTCACAGTCCCTGCTGTGCGGGTACGGGTGAGGGAAGTTGGGCGAAAGGATAAAGCCTGAAGACCCTGTTAAATTGCCTCCACAAGGTGCTTTAATTTAAACAAGCAAACAAAAGACCTTAAGAGATTAATAAAATCCATTAGCTGTCAATATTTGTGAAAACATTTCTTTGAGGGTATATGAGACTCTGTACACACTTTATTTTAACAGGACGGGATGCTGGGATGCTGGGATGCTGCAAGTCGTTCAAGGAATTCATTAAAATATCGAACACAGAACACACGTAAACACATACGCATATGAGCACACACACACACACACACACAAAAAAAAAAACTTTGTTTTACTGGCTTCCAATATTGCCTTAAAAAGGGGGTAAAAAAAGTCATTTGTGACAGGTAAACTGAAAAACATCAGGGGAGAGATTAAAAAATCGTTTTTTCATGGTTACTAAGAAAGAAACCAAAAAGTTACTTTAAAAAAAAATGGAAGCAAAGTAAAACAAAATCTTTAATAATAAATGCCTTCAAACCCAGTATGAGGGATGCTTGACTTACACAGCAATAACCTTTCTCATAAAAGACAAAATTGTAATCAATGAATAATATTCTAGTGCTCAGGGTATTTGCACAGCTTCTCTTACGTCATTTTTCATATTTGTAGAAGAGGCTTTAAAAATAATTGAGTAAAATTAAGTGATAATCTAAGAACTGAGTCTGCTTTTCAAGAACCTTACTGTGACTCTGATTTTTCCAAAAATCTTGGTCCTTGATTGATAAAAATAGGAAATTACAGTAGATTCTATTGTTGCTCTAGACATAATTTCCTGTAATTTGTCAGTGGACAGTTTCCAGGTAGATTCAGAGGTCATTTTTTAAATGAATATGATTATATTAAAATGTAACACATGTCCTCAGTGGTAGGAAAGGAGAATGGAGAAGTTAGTGTGGTATGAAGACGCTCATATTCCTACGATTCCATCTATACAATCAGCATTCTTGTCTGACTTTTAAAATTTTTGTTTTCCTAGATAATCATTTAATTCAGTCAAAAGGTAAATAGATCCCTTTGACACCAAAAGTTGAGTTTGGAGCAAAAGGAAATTCTCTTCTAGCTAGGCAATAGTCAATAGAATTCAGTAATTTATAAAATCCATTCTTGTGTTTCTTCATGCCACCATGTATTGATTGAGACTTCAACTCCTAGATATTTAGACCATCTATACTTTCAGTCATGACAAAGCCAAATGGCTTCCTTAGTCCTAGCATCTTTTTCTACCATTTGGGTACAGGCTAGTAAGCAATAAGACAGAATACATCAAATTTAAGTGTCTGCTGAATCCGGGAATGGTGTCCTTTTGTGAAAGGACATATCCTCAGCCTGACCAGAATTCTCTCTACTCTAGCACCTTTATTTACTTCGTTGTTTCCCCTAATTCTTCTTTTTCACAAATGAAGGGGAGCACCATAATAGCATTTTCTTTCTGCTTAGTGTTTTGACCTAGAGATTCTTTTTACCTGATATTTAAGTAATATCCATAGCTTTTTGTTGTTGTTGTTGTTCAAGGAAAGAAATTATTACAAGAAATCATACTTTTCTGTAAGACAGCCTAGACTCACTTATGATATAGATCATACCCCAACACCTCCCTTTTGCTTAAGTAGGACTAGACCAAAAACAGATACTGCAAAGCTCTACTACCTCCAAGAACTAGTTGTTAATCAGCTTCTTTTACCAGCCTGAATAAAATTTTAGTAATCCAAGCTTTGATTAAATTTAGACCTCTGATTCTTGCCCTATCTCCAGCTTCACACCAGCGTCCAATATTTCAGAGAAGAAAAGAACCTGGAATCAGAGTACAACATGCTCTGAGCCACCCGATAGCACCATACTTTCATGTGTTCTATCCCTTTTCTATTTCTGATGATTCTTTTCTGCAAAAGCAAATTTCCCCTTTCCTTGCTCTTGCAATACATGCAAGACTAGGCCAAGAGTATTCACCCTGTTAAAATGGTCTCCTTCAATGTATTCCAGTCCTCTCTGCTTTCTTTATCTGCACCTATGCAATAATACTTTTTAAGTAAAATGTCTATGCTTAGTAAATTCTATTGGAAAAGAAAGTCTAATTTTGCTGACTTTGCACATATTCCTTTATATCATTTTTATATTTATAAAAGAGGCTTTAAAAATAATTGAGTAAAAATGAGTAATTATTTAAGAACTGAGTTGCTATTCAAGAACCTTACTGTGACTCTGATTTTCCTTAAATCTAGCTTCTTGATTGATAAAAACAGGCAATTACAACAGATTCTTTTGTTGCTCTTTCTACGTGGAATACAGAATATAGAATCAACTGATTCTATATGTTGTTGATCTTCTATAACTGTAAGTTGCATTTACCTCTCTTTAGCAAGAAAGGTGTGCCTGAGTATAAATCATGAGACAAAACTCAAGATTTGGTACTATGAATTCTGTCAGAGAGGCACAATTACCTTTTGTCCTTGGAGTTCCAAAAGTCTTTATCTGGTCTTTGCTTTCTGAAACTATCTCCTTGAATTTTCTCTGACTACAAACCTTGTCAACTCCATGGCAAGTTCATGTCAGCTCAATGTCAATGTTGTCTAAGTTCACAATTCTACTGAGGGCTGCTCATTTTCCTTTCTTTCCATAATTATCCTTTAACATGTTGGTATCACCTGAAATCTAATGAGCTAGTTTCTAGGGAGTGATGTCTAATTTCTTCTTGAGAATTTGCATAGACTTCAATTCTGTCGTGAAAATTTCTATTTCATTTTGTAGCCTGGGTATTCTCCTGAGTTCCTTCCTGAGTTCCTTATGCAGCATTGCGTATGTCATGTTTTTTACTCTGTTACAATAATCTCTGTYGAACATGTTTACATTCATGACTTTATCTCTCACTTTTTATTAATGGGAAACTCTTTTTCCTATCTCATCTGTGCTGAATTACAAATCATTTAAGTATTGCAGCTATTGCTACCTAGTAGTCTATTGGCAGATAAATAATATAATAAAAAAGTTACATAATACTCAAGTCAAAATGCCTCTGCCAAAATGCTTGGCGCCAAGGCTTTATTTTTTTCTATTTTTTTCTTTTTTTCTTTTGAGACAGGGTTTATCTGTGTTACAGTCCTTGCTGTCCTGGGACTTACTCTGTACGTCAGGCAGGCCTAAGTCACAGAGATCTGCCTGCCTCTGTTTCAAGAGGGCTGGGATTAGGGGCATGTGCCACCACTACCAGACACCATATATATTTCTAAGCATGGAGCCTAACATTCTTCAGTGAATCGTCATAGCCAATATATCAAGGAGATATATTAAGACTGTCATAGATACATGTCAGTTTGTCATTTTTACTTGCTACCATATTTCCTGACCTAAATTGATGCTTATCATTTTTAGAATTGTGAAAATGACTGACTTCTGTTTCCAAAAATTATCTTCTGAGTATACATATCTAATCAAAGTACAGAAATGTTATATCAGTAGTACTGTAAAACCTAAAGGACAATGCCCCCGTTGTAATCCACCTGCCTCACCTTATCTCTATTCTCTTCATGACATGGTCAACAATCACTCTGGATAAATAAATTATATTCAAAATACTACAAACATTTTCTTTTAAAATTACATTAATTTATTCATTAATTTATTTAGTTTGTGTGTTTGTACCAAGACATAGGGAGATTACAGGGCAACTTGCAGGAGTTGAGCTTTTCTTTCTCCATGTAAGTCCTGGGGACTGAACTGAGGTCAAGATTGGCAGCAGGCACCTGAACCTACTGTAGCTGGCACCTGAACCTACCAGGCCCACATGCTGGCATTAAATGTCTTATAATTCTATGTACTTTCTGTTCATATAATTCCTTCTTTGTGGAATGTTTTTTATGCATGTACTTGATTTGAAATGTATCAGAGACTCTAGGAACACTTAGACACTTTAGATTGTTTTTCTTGGTGGAGCTGGACTTAGCCTCAGCATTCCTGAACATGATATGAGACACCAGCACCCCCATGCAACCAACCTCTGTGTTTATGGTCTCTTCATTTGCACACTATTGTCATGTGTCAGCATTCACCAGTTACATGTAAAGTCAAGAATGTTTCTTTCTTTATTCTTTTAATGATTTATTTATTTATTATATGTGAGTACACTGTAATTATCTTCAGACATCAGAAGAAGCATCAGATCCCATGACAGAGTTGTGACATGGTTGTGAGCCACCATGTGGTTGCTGGGATTTGAACTCAGGACCTTCGAAAAAGTAGACAGTGCTCTTAATTACTGAGCCATTTCTCCAACCCCAAAGATTGTTTCTTAAACAGTATTATTTTGTCCAGGTACATGTGAAGTTTCTCCAAATATTTGTTGACATGTTAATGGTTCTTCAAATTGATTATGGAAAGAATAATAACAGTTGTATGAATGAATGTGTAGCCTAATGAATGTTTTTTAACGAGTTTTTTATTAAATGTATGAGTATCTGCTTGTACATCCGCATGCCAGAAGAGGGACCAAGATTTCACTATAGATGGTTGTGAGCCACCATGTGGTTGCTGGGAAATGAACTCAGGACCTCTGGAAGGACAGCCAGTGCTCTTAACTGCTGAGCTCTCTCTCCAACCCCTATTGAGTGGTTTAATGTTCTGTGGAAAATAACTGCTTAGTTTGGGTTTAGGACTTTTAAAATCATGTATGAGTGATGAGCAAACATGTAAGATATACAAACCTGGGTACAATAGCAAATGCGAAGATGCACATGTTGTGCATATAAAAGTGGAATGAAAAGGCTTTTGAGTCTTTAGGAGGTTATGGAATGGGATTATGTATATAGAACGGGATCAATTTGGTTTCAGATTTCTTTATTGCTACTAGTGCTACTAGCAATCTTTGCACTGTTATAAATTATATGCAAATTCATATATACCCATATGAATGTGTTCTTCATAAATAAAGAAAGAAAGATAAATACATGTATACTAACAATCCTACTGGATGTTGCTGAAAACTTTCCTTTCCTTTAGCGATAAGGGCTCCTAACCTCTTTTTACTGCATTATTTACCTTATCAAAATTTCTCTTACATATTTTATAGCAATGCCTATATTTGAAAATCCAGCAGAACCGACCAGAGAATAAAACTCCCTGACATTTATAAATACTAGACTGCCAATGAATACATAAAAATTATTTTAAAACATCTTTGACTTTTAATAGCAGTTAGCAATTCATTGGGTTTTTCTTTTTTAACACATCTAACCCATAAAACACCCAAAATAAAATCAAAATCATCCATGAATTAAATCTCAGTTGGCTTCTCTGGAATCCCGACGTGCAGGATTTGTTCTGAATGTTTTATTATGTTTGGTTTTTTATTTTATTTTATTTATTTATTTATTTATTTTTTTTTGGTGAGACAGTAACACGAGCAGCAGCTATGAATCTATTTTACAATCTTCTTAATTTTTTTGCCAATTCAATTTTATTCATGTACTGTCTTTCTCAGCAACCCACCCACACTAATGTCTTTGTTATTTACCTTCATATTGAGAGAAGCTACTTTACCTYTGGCAATGTCAAAGTAATCTTCACACTGTCAATTTTGTTGGAATGAATTCTATTAACTCTCTAAAGACGACGTCCTTCTGTTTGGTACTTGCTATGAGGTTGATTTCTTTTTTCACATGCAAGTAAAATGCTTTATTCTCTGAGGTCTGAGACACACACTTACAGAGTTTCTAAAAAGTTCAGGGTTTAATCTTTGTCGTAGTATTTCCAATCATGGAGTTCTTTCTTATCAGTTGCAGGGGTCAAGCTTTCTGCAGCCTTAGCAATTTTTCAGACAGTTTTTTAAGTTATTTTCTTCCTCAGAGAAGTTCTAATGCATATCATTTCTTGAAGCTATCTTATCCTTCCCGAAAAAATAATACTCAGCTCCATAATCCATACAAAAATGTTCCACACCCTGCTCCACATAAGTAAGATTTAGTGCTCAACTTTCTCTCTTAGATTCAGGTCCTTTTCGCAAGAACATACCTCAGTTTATAAATGGAATTTTATAACAGCCTCTCCAGAATGATTTAAACTTACTGAAGTTTGAGCTGCGTTTTTTTTCTTTAGGTTCAATATAATTCTGAGTCTTTCAGTATAATTCTGTTCACTATGTTAGGATTCTACATAAGTATATAATGTTACTATAAAGTTATAGGCCTGGAAATCCTACTAAGTGATAGATCCTGGCCTATTAATACAAATCTTCAATAATTTTTGTGGAATTTCAATATTTTTTCTAAAAAGTATATTTTGTTAAATCTTTGAAAATGTAAAAATATATTTTGATCATATTTATCTTATGTTCTTCACTTCATTTCCTTCAGACTCACTCCTATTTCTCTATGTCTTTCCAAATTCATGTGTTCTTTAAGGAAACAGAAATGAAAAATTGACCATGGAATCCAAATTGTACTACTACTTGTGGGGCCATTCAGCAGAAAAATCCACTTGGAATGTCTGTCCCTGAATCAGAAGCCATAAATGTCAATATTTCCTCAATTAGTGGTAGGAGATCATGAGCCCTTTCTCCTTACCCTTTTGAATACTAGCTGTCTTATTTTATATAGATATTATCTTTATGATACACAATAAACTTTCTATTTGAATATGGAATTTTAATTTACTTATAGTCTCCCAGGATAATGAAGTAGTAAATAAGAATGCTGATACCCTAAGAAAACATACTTAACATTTTTTTATCTTTTACTTAGAAAAATTTCTCAAATAGTTCCCCTTACCTCATTTTATTGATACAGATTTTATAAATATAAATCAGTTGCTATTTGATAATGTAAAACTTGCAATAGTATATAAGGAGCAACAGAAAAACACAGCTAAAGTAGATTAACTATATAAAAAATATCAAAATCTGAACAAGTTCTGCCATTATTTTGTTTTAGACTTTAAGCCTCTTCTATACTCTTGGTTCCTGCCTATTATCTACAAAAGAGGCCTAGAGCTACTATTTTGCCTGTAAGAAGAATTAAGGCTTCAATGTTAGTGACTATTATGCTTTAAAAGCCTGCATACAAGATATAGAAAATGTGTTGAAAAATACATTTTTTAGCTTAATTTCATTGAGAAGGTTGATAAGAGTTAGTAATTTTCTYATTTTATTGGTAAAATTCCCAGTGGATAGAAAACAAGGGGTAAATAATGTATTTGACTTTGCAACTATTACATAAGGTGTTACAATGTGGAGTCAAATAAGCCCAGGTAATTCATTGAGCTCCTTTACTGCTGAATAAAATATTAAAAACATGCTTTCTAATTCTATGTGATATTCAAAAAGAAACTGCTATGAAACTTATTTGATAATATACTTAGCTGACTATAAATGAACCAAAAATAAGGTTTTTAATTGAAAACATGCTAAATTTGCTTATCCTGATTGTTTCAAATCTAATAGTCAGTTAGCAAGTTGTAGAATCCCTCTTGAAGCTGTTATGGTAGAATGAAATTGTGAAATGTATATGAATAAAAATGTAGGGAATAACTATTATAAGTTTGGCTTGGTGGAAATATTTTGCAAGTTAACTTGGGGATGACATTTACTTGAGAAGAAAATCTTAATATTAAACAATTTACTTAAATTTAAGATTTTCTTAATGATTGTACTGAATAACGTCGTCATTTCCCTAAGCTTGTTTCATTTGTTGTTGTTGTTGTTTGTTGTTTCCTGATCTAGTACTGAAAGACCTATATCTTGAATCTCTAGACTGAGACTTAGAGATTTGAAAACAAGTATGAAGCCAAATGTCAGACAGGTTAAAGCATGGAACAAGGTCTGAACACTCCTCAGATCATCAAAACAAAACCTGATGTTCTTTTCATATCCCTGACTTAAATGGAAAGCCAATCCTTTGTAGCTCTAAAATAGCTGCTGATGTAACCTTCTTAGAAAAATAATACTAAGTCTAAATCAACATAGTGCATTTTACATAGAGATTCTCACTGATTAAATTTTAAAGCAAAGGATAATAGATTTATTCAGTGAATAAAGACAGAACCATTATTCCATAACTGACTAATCACATCTTAAAATTTGTAAGCTGTTCAAAACACAATAAAATTATGAACCTTTAACTATAGAAACTAGAAATTACCCTTTCTAAGTGTATATATTTTGGGTATACATGCTCCTATGAAATACTCTGAAGTCTAAAAATGTACAATTTTTCTTGAAGATAGTCCTTAGTAACATCAATACCAGCTCTTAATCATTGCAATATATTAAAAAAAATAATTATTCTTTAATCATACCTATACAGACTGGTGGGCTGGGCTGCCAGAAGTATCGATTTTCTACCTGAATGCAGGTTATTCTTTCTTGTCCTTGAAGCTCATATCCAGGATCACACTGAAAGACAACAGTATCCCCAGGTTCTCGGCCATCACCATTCCGTGTCCCATTCATGGGGACTCCTGGATCACGACAGGCTGTTGCAACTGAACCTATCAAAAGATAGAAAGGCGTTAGTTTTGTACTATCACAATCTCTTTCAAACAATAGTGATTAATCTTTAAAACTTTCCTCATGTCTAAGTTTTCTTAGGAAACTTTAAAAAATGCTGGAAGAAGCTGAGGACAAGGGCAACCCCATAGAAAGAGCAGCAGTTCCAACTAACCTGGATACCTGTGATCTCTCGGACACTGAGCAGCCAATGAAGCAGCATACACTAGCTGATAGGAGGCCCTCAACACATATACAGCAAAGGAATGCCTAGTCTGACCTCAGTGAGAGAAGATGCACCTAACACTGGAGAGACTTGAAGCACAAGAGAGTGGGGGGAGGGTCTGGTGGGTTGGGGTGGGGACATCCTCTTGGAGACAGGAGGAGAAGGAATAGAATGAGGAACAGTCAAAAAATAGACTTGGATGGGATAATGACGGGACTGTAAAAAAAGATTAAAGGATAATAATAACAAATTTAAAAATGCTTTAACTTTGAAAATCTATAAAATAAATGATTTTGTATATCTTTAATAATTTATGTGCTAGCTTGTTCTAAGAAGGAGCATTGCATTGGTGTCACTAAATATTAGACATTCTAATAAATTTCCTCATTCTATGTGGTAACTTTTTTTTTGTAGCTGTGACCAATACTCTGACATTAAAAACAAACAAAATTCAAAAAAAAACAGAAACAAATCCAAAAACTCAAGGTGAAGAAGGGTTTATCTAGCTTAAAATTCCAGGATACTAAGCTATCATTTTGGGAATTCCAGAAACTATGCTTTCTTACCTCACTCAGCTTTCTACAGTCATGCAGTTTGGTGTCTAGCTCATGAAATGATGCTCTCCACATTCATGGTGAGCTGTTCATTTCAACTCAATTAAAGCAATGAAGACAATGAGACTCTCTTTGCATATGATTCTAGATTTGCAGATGACTCTAGGTTGTGGCATGTTGACATTTAAAACCAATTATTTCACTAGTTGAAAGTTGTTGTGAAGGGATTTGAAAGAACACTGCTTAGGAGAGAAAATACTTGTTTGATAGCTRTCCAGCTTACATCAGGGATTGAGAAGTGGGAGAGGAACAGATGGAGGGMGGGACAGAGGAARMGAGACCAAGAGAGAGAGAGAAAGGTCATGCGAAAATATATTGAACATTGTTAACTTACAAATGAAAAGTAAAAACAGTGGGTCTTCATGATACCACAGGAGACCTGCTAATGTTAATTARAATGAACTGCATAAGTAAGTATACAAAGGCTGACAAAATTTTTGAGAAACCTGCATCATTCCCCACACATTGCCAGGAGTGCTAAAGGATGCTATTGCATTGTGACACTTTGTCAACTTGATACAACCTACAATCATCCTGGAAGAGAGTCTCAATGAGGGACTGTTCATACAGAGTGGGCCTACAGGCATGTGTTGAGTGAGGGGTTGGTGTAACCCACAGGGGATTATATCATCCCTTCGGCATGTGGTATTAAATCACATAGATTGTAAAAATCTATCTGAGCATAAGCAAGCAAGTGAGCAAACATGAATTTCTTATAATTGTTTAGGATGGAAGATGTGACATGACAYGGTTCCTGTCACATTGACTTCTCCATAATGATGTGAGAACTATGGAATTATAAGCTAAAAGAAACATTTTTTCTTCTAAGTTGTTCTTTCGGTATTTTATCACAGCAACAGAAATAAAACAAGAAGAAGGCCCTCCGTGAAGAATTGATGCAGTTTGCTGTAGAACTTATCRTAGCCTTKCTTTTTAACCCTAGAAAATGTTACATACATTGAGGCATTTATTCCYCCAAATTCTTAATATGTGGCAAATTCATAATATGAAGCATTAKCCAGAAGAGAATCCATACATATTGTTTGTATGTCAATTGTTGTGTTAAAAAAAGAAATTGCCATGTATATAATACCAAACATTCTATCAAAATTATGGATTGTTAATTTGTGTTATATATCATTTTTGAACTGACTAATTTGTAAAAGTAGATAATTGGTTTGTTGATAATGTTAGAGTGCATAGAGAAGTGTTGGGAGGCAATTCTTTGTATTATGTGTCTTCTTTTAATACAAGTGTTTTAACTTGTATTAAACATGAGTTTATAAACAAAACATGAGTTTTGACTGATG
>BDUI01003278.1:25138-40266 GCA_002335545.1 Apodemus speciosus | reverse complement strand
ATTACCAGGACAGAGAAGTGGGAGGGGGTTGATAGGGAAAGTGGAGGAGGGAAGAGGGCTTATGGGACTTATGGGGAGGGGGGAACCGGGGAAGGGAAAATCATTTGGAAGTAAACAAAGAATATAGGGGGRAAACATAAAAAATAAAAGAGGGCAGACATGGAGTTGCATACCCACTGAACTGTAAAAAAAGATTAAAGATAATTTCAAAAAAATCTCAAAAAGAAAAAAGACTAGATTAGACATTGATACAAATAAAAAGATTAACTTTGTAATTTTGACTTTTATGTACATGTTTGTATATATTCTTGCTGTACCAGTCCATGTGTGTATTCAAGTGCATATGCATGTATGTACCAGAAGACAGCAATGAAGAAGTCATTTCTTAGACATCACCTACTTTCAGTTTGAGTTCAGTCTGTCTCATTGGCCAGGCACTCGACAAAAAATCAGCTGGCAGGACACTGAGCTCCTGAGATTCATTTACCATTTCCTTTCTTGTCCAGGGAATATAGGCACACTGCCATGCTGTGAACTTTCACTTGCATTCTGGGGGTCTTCTAAGGTCCTTGGGCTTTTATAGCAAGCTCATAATCAGCTTAGCTATTCTCCTCCTCTACCCTTTTCAGTGGTTGTTTTAATAACAGCATTTCTTAGCCAAGTATTTCAGTCTTTGTTCCTAAAAACATAATGTTTTCTCTCTGGCGATTACAAACATTAGAAATACATGGCCTATGGCATATGCTTATTTTCAAAGAGCACTATCTTTTATTGTGCTAAAACCACACATATTGAATCTACTTTATTTTTTTTATTTAACATTCTCATTACCTGTCCTGTAAATAAATAGACTTACAAAGTAATATAATTTTATATCCACATTTCATAAGCAATATTTTATAGGGAAAATTCCAGAACTTCCGTTTGATACCTTCTATATAGAGTGAATCTTTCTACATGTGTACTTATAGAATAAGTTATGGTACAATGAGAAAATATAAATATTGTATAGAAATTGTTTTAATGCACCTAATTGCACTTGATATTACCAATGCACCAAATCCACTGAGAACTATTGTATTTATCAAGTAGATGTGAGCTTATCATATAAACCTTTTTGCTAGAAATAAATAATTATTTTTTCAAATAAGAAAAAATTCTGCCAGGCAGTGGTGGTGGTTCATGCCTTTAATCCCAGCAATTGGGAGGCAGAGGAGGTAGATTTTTGAGTTCGAAGCCAGCCTGGACTACAGAGTTAGTTCCAGGACAGACAGAGCTATACAGAAACCCTGTTTCAATTAAAAAACAAAAGAAAGAAAAAACTCTGTAAGAGAGTAAGTAGTTGAACTAAGAAGATATACTTGGGAATTGTGTCAGTGAGTAAGTGAATACAAAATTTAATTGATTTCTTAATGTGATTAATTGCTTTATGTCATATTTTAAAATATTGAACACACATTCCAAATTTGTAGTCCAAAATTTATTTTACTTATTAATTTGCTTTAGTGTGTTATAGATAACCTGAAGATATGAGAACAAAAGAGCACTAAATACTTCTATGTATAATCAATCATGTTCTTATTTTAAATTTTCTATGATATAAAAATACATATTTATCTTCATATTTTTCTTTCATTCTGTCTAAGAATGTATAATGGACACACCATTTCACATATCTCAAATAAGCATAGGTATTTTTCATTTTTGTATATGTATCACTATCAGGCTTTTGATCAAATCTGATATTGTCCTTATTGTTGTATGATAGTGCAATGACCCTGAGCAAAACAACTGCAGTTGTTTTCTTTTTTTTTTCTTGAAAATGCATTGGGTAGTATAACAATGAATAAACATATTCACAACACTCCTTGATTCTTGTTTGTCATTTCTCTTTAAATATTTGATGAGTTGATGTAAAATTGTTTTTTAAAACATTTCAAATACACACAATGTTACATTTAATGCAGTTGAACAAGCAACACAATTAGAAGCAGCAGGCAGACTATATTGCATAGAGAGAGATTTTTCGATTTCTTCCTTATCTGATAATCTGGCATAGAAATATTTTACCTTTCTCAGTATTAAATAAAGTATAACATTCAATTGCAGTTATTATATATACAATTCTATGAAATTATTAATCTTGGAATAAGAATTTAAAATCAACAGGTATAAATTTTAATTTTGTAGTTTATATATATCCACAGTTCTTCATGTAAGGTCATATTGACTTCCACAAGGTAATGTATCAAATATGGCCATCACAAGTCCTTATCTTCTTATCTACCATTTTTATGCTTTATATTTTTTACATTAACTAAAAATCGACAATACATTTCATATTGTCCTTTATAATGGAGTTGAGTTGACTAGCCAAACTTCTTAACCAGGAAGAGAAAGCCCAACCCCATAACGGTTCTGGAATGTCCCTAGAGATGGAACAAGATCRAAGTCACCTACCCTGGAATTTCCCTAATGTGCTTTAAATTGGGCCTTTGAGATCACTTGGTTGTGATCTCAAAGAAATCACATTTCTACCCAACATGTTAGACTTTACAGAATTAAACACTTCTTGCATTTACATACTATCTGAGCCCAGGATATAATTCTTTGGCAAATCATGGACTCTTACAGAGGTATGGCATAAAAGGAACAAAGCTGCTTAGTACATATTATAGAAAACCAAACTCAGAATTAGTATTCTGATATATTTCTCTGTACATATTAACATCTTTCATCAATTCATATGAATTCATTTATTTTTATGAGCAAGTAGTACACTTGCTCTTAAGAGATACACATCTGTGGAAGAGGATAATCTCACTGATACATGAACCACAGTAAGAACTCAAGCAATACCCATTATCATTCAAAATGCCAGGGATTATTTCATTTACCTGTACAGGACTTTAACTTTACTTAATAACTTGTAGATGGTGGTATAATATTAATTGGAAGGATTTAAGAGATTGAAGAGCACAGAGCAATTCTAGGAATTGGTCTGCTGCCTCATTTTACTGCATGTCTTCAAGCCCTACATTCTTTTCAGTTGCAGTAAAACTACTAGGCTTATATGAGGCCCATAAAACTTTAGATAAGACTACTATATCAGAATAACCTTGAGCTTGTACAAACATTCTGCTATCTTCCACACCCTGGTCTTCAGAAGTAACCCTTAATTTACAAATTCCTTCTTGTCTTCTGAACATCTATTCCTAGGTTTATGCTTCAAAAGGAGACTGCTCCTGCCCTACTCTTCAAGGCTGTTGTCAGCTCTTGAGCATGACCTTGAGCTTGGCTGCTTAAAAGTGTTTTCCATGGTAAATAATGTTGCTTTTGGCTTATTATTTACTTTAGTTGTCGATTCCACTTAGTAATTGTCCAAGGTTAACTAGTTTGAGAYCTGTTTAGGCAGCACGGCAAGATGCCAACTAAAAGCAGAAAAATGCATTCAAGTGTTGAAGAGACAGGCGAGTAAGAAAGATATACAAATGACGAAGTATGTACTACAAAGTATCAAMAAGGACATTTACAAAATTACAACGATATATWACCATTAACTGTTATGATGATGCTAAAGTAAAAGAAACATTGGCAGAATGGGTAGAAATTAGGAATCTTATATCCTCTGCAAAGGCAAAACAGTGTATCTAGTATGGCAAGGAGTTACTCCAAGTTATTCAAACTAAAGCAACAGTATGAACCAGCAAACTTGTTTCTGGGTATTTAAGCAAAATACATGAAATTGGAATCTGGAAGGCACTATTTCCACATTCCTTGCAGCCCTAGTCACAATATCCAAGTTATAGTAACAGACTTTGTTGTGATCATAAAAAGGGATAGCAGCATAAGAATATGTTCTATAGGTATGAGGAGGAAAGGGGTACCTCAGTGGGCCCACAGGATGGTAATGGTATAGTATAGAATAAAGTTTATTTAGAACATGGGGTGTGAAGTTAAGGGGGAAGTAGAGGTAGAGAAAGGCAGAGAGATAGAGAGAGTAGAGAAGTAGAGGCTGGCCATGACCATATGGAGAAATAGGGGGAAAGAAGAGGGGAACAGAAGAGCCCAAGAGGGCAAGAGAGGCAAGAGTAAAAGGATAAGAGAATAAGGGAGTAAGAGAGAGAGGGTCAAGCATTAGCTTTTATAGTGGGCCAGCTCTACCTGGCTGTGGCCAGGTAATTGTGGGGAGGAGCATACCTGGCTATTTCCAGGTAACTGTGGGGTAGAGTTTAGACAGAATCCTAACAGACTTGGTTTCCATAGGCATATAGATAAAATGTAGCATATATTCACATAGAATATTTATCTTTATAAACCGATTCTGCAATAAGTGGCAACATAAATCAACTTTTGTGATTCTTATACTAAATGAAACATAACTGTCATATAAAGACCAAAACTGCATATTTGAATGTATGCATACATACATAGATATATAATGTGGTTAAAGCCACAGAATCAGAGTTGAATATTTGGTCACACTTGAGGTTAAGGGAGATGGAAATTATGAATTATAGTTTTCATATGAAATGCACCCACCCCTAGTTTCTTGGTTCCCTAGCACAGTTGTTATACTATATTAAGAAATTATGGAAACTTTAAGATATAGGACCTAGTTAGAAAAAGTTGGCTGCTATATGTTGGGATGACTTATACCCCCACAACGAAGCATGTCTCTGTATTTTCTTTTGTTGGKTGCTGTACAAGRAGAGCTAAGTTCTGGTAGAATATTTGGTATTATCCTYTCAATACACGCCTTCTATATGTAAATGTTTGTCATTCCTCACCSGCTCAAAAGAAGRTTCTCTGAAATTATCATATTAAAAAGCAAGCTTCCCATGGCGAAGATCACACAGTCCTCAGTGCCAAAGGGTATCTCAAAGAGATGGATGGGGAGTTGTTCTGCTGTCCTTTGGTTTAGAATGAAATGTGTCTTTCTGCATAAGAAACTGATGGGGAGATGGGGCAGGAAGTATGGACAGAGCTCCAGGCAGGAGACTCAGCTGACAGAGGGAGATATAAAAGAAGGCAGACAGGAGACCAGATGGAGCTTGAAGCGGACTGTGTGGCCACATGGAGAGACAGAATGAGGGAGAAGTTGGGTTAAGTTAGACTGTAGCTGAGAGACTGCCTCAGCTAAAAGCCAACAGCTTTAAACTATATAGATGTTTCCTTGTGTCTTAATTAAACCTCAAGCTGGATCCGCAAATGCCCTGCATTAACTGCAGGCCTGTCTTTGAAGACTACAGATTTCCCTCACCCCTTTCTGTATTCGTTTTCTGTATTTACTACTTACGTGTAATAAAAAATTTCCTCCATACCCAAGTTTTTAATATTATTGAAAGTCTCATGAGTGTCAAGTTAAGAAACTCTGAAGTGAACCTTCTGAAACCATGAGTTAAAATGATTATATCTTCATTGAGACTGCATATTTGTAGTGTAAAGAATGTTCCCCAATTATCTTTGATTGCACAATAAAAAGCTGATTATCCAATTAGCTGAGCAAAAGAGAATAGGGTTTTCTTTAGATTAGGTTGAAGGGAGATGAGAGGTAGAGGTGGGGGGAGGAAGGGAGGGAGAAGGGAGGGAGGGAGGAGGAGGAAGAAGGGAGGAGAGGAGCCSGGAGGGGAGGAGAGGGGAGGGGAGGGGAGGAGAGGGCAAGGGAGGAGAGGAGAGGGGAGAAAGACCACAAGGAGAGAAATGTGTGGAGAAACCACACGGAGAGACCAGGATAATTTCCCCTGACATCACTGTGAGAGAATAGTGTGAGGACATGTGGACCAGTATGATCTAGGCAAAGTAATGGGACATTTTACTGGGTAGTACATATTCTAGTAGGGTTAAAATAGCTCAGAACACGCTCAACTTAATGCTGCATCTTATTGATAAATATACTAAGCCTCTGTGTCATTTATCTGGGAACTAAAATGTCTGGAGCATAGCACATAAATGCCCTGCTGTTATTCTGGAAGAACGGGGGTGGAGGAAAACCCCAAAGAATTACAGTTACATCATATCTTGACAATTTGATTCCCAGCTGGTGGTGTTACTTAAAGAAAGTGCTGGAAACTTTAGTGGGTAAGCTGTACCTGAAAGATATATGTTGCTGAATGCATTTCTTTGGAGATATATCTTGTCATGGCCCCTTCTTTATTCATTCTTTGTTTATTGTCTGCCAAGAGGTAAAGGCATTGCTCTGTCACACAATTCTCATTATTGTGATATCCTGTCCAAGGACAATGAGCCAGGCAGTTATAGACTAAAGCTTTCTAGAGCATATTTAATTTAACATTTTAGTAATTTAATTTTTAAGGATTTATTTATTTTATTTACTTGAATGTTTTGCCTGCCTGCTTGTAAACTGAAACCTGTCCATGGAAGCCAAAAGTTGTTGGCTTCCCCTGGAACTGTTGTTAGAGATGGTTATAAGCAACTATGTGTGTTCTGGGAATTGAACTCAACACATCTGCAGAGGAAGTATTGATCTTATCGATTGAGCTCACTCTTTAACCCCTACATCAATTCCTCCTTTTACAGTTAAATAATCAGTGTATGTTTGATATATTTAAAAATTATTTTTAAACACACACACACATGCACACACATATATAATATATATAGATAAGGAATTATGTTTTTTTCATAAAACATGTTTCTACATGTAGTAAAATACTTAGGTTGATAAATATTACTAAAAAGACTACTCCAAATACATTTCTTGYTATTGTTGGAGATTTTTTTCAACGTTGTCTGATTAGTTTTGTAGAACAACATTGGACATTACTGTCTGGTATTTTCACAGTAGCCATTTCAGCTGAACTCATTTTCCTTCTAGACTTTTTCACAGATATGAGTAATATTAAAACTTTATTTAATGTATATCCTCACTATTATATATACCTTATGAATGCCATTACTACCAAAAGACATATTATAAAGTAGTAAGAACATTTTGTAATAAAATAATTCATTGATTACTCACACTGTGAAGTAAATATCAAACATACTCACAATACAATGTAATTTATAAGTCTACAAGTCAACTATTAGTCTTTGTTCCTATATACTTTAAGAATAGCCTTTCAATGAATTCTGCAAATCATATCCTGGAAGCTTTGTGTAGATTCCATGGCATAGTATAGCCTATGGCTTATCTTGCTGTCACAAAAAACTGGCTGTCAGGGCAATGGTATCAAATATCTTTCCTATTGCCATCCAAAATCAGTATGGGTTATTGAGTACATATCTGGGAAAATATAAGTTTATCTATAAAAGTCCTACATGCTGAGAAGGGAGTGTGTGAACAAGGGAAGGCATCTGAAAGAGGTTAGAAAATAAATACTGATAATTATATTTGTCTTTCAGCTTTAACCTTGTGTTATAATTCCTCTGAGTGCTGCAAACATAGGTCACACACTATCAGAGAGGTTAAATACAGAACAAAGACCTAAAACATATAGCGTATCTCATTTTAGCTGCAAAGTTATGAAGATATTCCATTAAGAATGGAAGTAACCCAATAATAAAAGAATATACATGGTATGCACTCACTGATAAGTGGATATTAGCCCAGATGCTTGGAATACCCAAGACACATTTCACATATCAAATGAAGTTCAAGAAGTAGGAAGAACAAAGTACAGAAACTCTGGCCCTTCTTAGAAGGGGGAACAAAATACCCACAGAAGGAGATACAGAGACAAAGTGTGGAACAGAGTCTGAGAGAAAGACTATCCAGAGACTGCCCCACCTAGGGATCCATCCCATATACAGCTACAAAACCCAGACACTATAGTGGATGCCCATAGTGGTGGAACCATTTCTAGGCAAGTCCTTGCTTACCAGAGCTGGATATAGCTATCACCTGAGAGGCCCTGATAGTGCATGACAAATACAGAGAGAGCCACTCTCAGCCAGTCATTTAACTGGCCACCGGGTCCCCAATGGAGGAGCTAGAGAAAGGACCCAAGGAGCTTAAGAGGTTTGCAGCTCCATAGGAGGAACAACAATATGAGCCACCCAGTACTCCCAGAGCTCCCAGGAAGAAAACCATCAACCTTAGAGTACACATGGAGTTACCCATGGCTCCAGATGCATAGGAAGCAAAGGATGGCCTTGTTGGACATCAAATGGAGGAGAGGCCCCTCATCTAGGGAAGGCTCAATGCAGCAGTGTAGGGGAATACAAGGACAGGGAATCAGGAGAGGGATGATTGGGGAACAGGGGGAGGGGAGATGGGTTATGACACTTTCAGAGGAGGGGAACCAGGAAAAGGGACAACATTTCAAATATAAATAAAGAATATATCTAATAAAAAATAGAAAGAAAAGGATGGAAAATATAGGACAAACACTGATCCTGAATAAATATAAACTACAAATATCATAAGCAACTCTGGACACATAACAATTATGATACAACCTGCCCATAGTGCCAGCACAGGCTAAATATAGTGACTAAGACATAGATCTGGACTTTGAAAATGACTATGAAATTATTGCTTTTTGAGTATGGGTACAAACTTTCCAACAATATCGAAGAAAGTTTGTGTGTGTGTGTGTGTGTGTGTGTGTGTGTGTGTGTGTGTGAGAGAGAGAGAGAGAGAGAGAGAGAGAGAGAGAGAGAGAGAAATGACTGAATATACATTCTCTTTCCAGGGCACTGGAGACAGATGAATTATGTAAATGAATAGTCAGAACATGAGGCTGATAGGTTGATTGTTTACTGTGATGGATAATATTGGGTGTCACCTTGACATACCCGGGAAGAGGAAATTACAGTAGAAGACCTACCCCTATCAGATTGACCCGTGTACTTATCTTGGGGTCATTTAATGATCACTTATTAATGTAGTAGGCACAAGCCCATTGTGGGTAGAACCATTTCTAGGCAAGTGGGCCTATTCTTAGAAAAAAGATAGCAGAAGGAGTCATGGGAACAAGCCAATACATGGCATTTCCCCAAGGTTGGTCTCTGCTTCCGTTCCTCTGTGAGTTTTTGCTTTGACTTTCCTCAGTGATGTTGTGTAACCTGTAAGCTTTTTGTGGTTAGAACAGGATACACAGGTTGAAATCTGTCAGTGTCTTATCAGAGAAGCAGAATGTAAACTAGAGAAGGTGCATGATGCAGAGGCTTTACATTTAATAAYAGAATTTTTCAGTTTCAAACTGAACCCAAAGCATTAAATACTTTTAAACAGTAAAGTGATGCGCAGTTTTTGCTTCTGACAGCCAGCCAGGCAGACGTGTGAAGGAAAATATGGAGGGATAATGAAGTGAATAGCTAGTTGACTGTCACCCAGTGTATCAAACAATAATGAGGACAGGAACAAAGGCAATTGTGTCATGCAGTCCTTTAAGGCTGTCAGACTTCAACCCATCCTAGTGAAGCCATCTATTTCTTTGAGAATTTTCAACAGTAGAAGTTATGAGCCTTAGTGTTTTATATTACCCAGCAGGTACTGATTCTTAATGGAGAGGTCAAAGAATGAAGAGCTGAGAAAATGCTCTGTCAAAATCAACTATTCTGTGGGCAAATGACAGCATGATACCTCCCTGTAGAACTGAAGTGGAAYAAGACAGGCAGATTACAAATTTAAGTAGGGGATATAGAGGGTGACCTGCTGTGAAGCCAGGACAGGGCTTAGGACAGCATGAGGTGGCAGTGTCAGACTTAAGTAGCTCTGATTAAGCAGAAGTGCCTTGCAGATTATAACACCAAGAGCGACAGAATCTACAAAGTGTGAACAGATCAGGAAATAGAAGGCGTGAGGCTGTGGATAGTGGCTTGGGGAAGACTGTAAAGTAGTTATGCAACCTGCATCTCAGTTAAATTCACATTATACTGCATTTTGTGAAGTGAATTTCACTGGTTATGTTTTTTGTAAAGACATTTCCTGTTTGTCTCAGCCTTTTGTTATTTATTATTATAAATTCAATTGTTTAAAATCATTTTACTGTATATATTATACTAAAAGTCTGACATGTACTCTAATCTATCACTCCATCTCCCACTAATTCTCTCAGCAGATAATTAATGAGATGAATAAGCTTATTTGTCTAAGTCTGCTGAGTAATTTCAAGAAATAGCTTAGAAAATGGAAAGACTATTCTTTGATGTCATCTTGACTATATCTGGAATGAACTACAATTCAGAAATGGAGAACACACTTGTGACTTGCATATTTTGAGTGGTTTGAAGTGTAGGAATCCACATCTAATCCAGAACTTTGAGGTGGGAAGTCACATATCTTTGACCTGGATCTTGAGGTAGGAAGACACACCTTTAATATGGACCATACCTTCAACTGGAACTCTATGTAAGGACACAGAAGAGGGAAGCTTTTTGCTTTCTACCTGCTTGCCATTGACTCGCTAGCACATCCATTCTTCTACTGGCACTGGAGCCTACCTCTTTGGATTCCAGAATATTCATACTAAAGCCCCGTTGAGAAATCCAGGTCTGTCTGACTGAGCNAGAATTTTTCAGTTTCAAACTGAACCCAAAGCATTAAATACTTTTAAACAGTAAAGTGATGCGCAGTTTTTGCTTCTGACAGCCAGCCAGGCAGACGTGTGAAGGAAAATATGGAGGGATAATGAAGTGAATAGCTAGTTGACTGTCACCCAGTGTATCAAACAATAATGAGGACAGGAACAAAGGCAATTGTGTCATGCAGTCCTTTAAGGCTGTCAGACTTCAACCCATCCTAGTGAAGCCATCTATTTCTTTGAGAATTTTCAACAGTAGAAGTTATGAGCCTTAGTGTTTTATATTACCCAGCAGGTACTGATTCTTAATGGAGAGGTCAAAGAATGAAGAGCTGAGAAAATGCTCTGTCAAAATCAACTATTCTGTGGGCAAATGACAGCATGATACCTCCCTGTAGAACTGAAGTGGAAYAAGACAGGCAGATTACAAATTTAAGTAGGGGATATAGAGGGTGACCTGCTGTGAAGCCAGGACAGGGCTTAGGACAGCATGAGGTGGCAGTGTCAGACTTAAGTAGCTCTGATTAAGCAGAAGTGCCTTGCAGATTATAACACCAAGAGCGACAGAATCTACAAAGTGTGAACAGATCAGGAAATAGAAGGCGTGAGGCTGTGGATAGTGGCTTGGGGAAGACTGTAAAGTAGTTATGCAACCTGCATCTCAGTTAAATTCACATTATACTGCATTTTGTGAAGTGAATTTCACTGGTTATGTTTTTTGTAAAGACATTTCCTGTTTGTCTCAGCCTTTTGTTATTTATTATTATAAATTCAATTGTTTAAAATCATTTTACTGTATATATTATACTAAAAGTCTGACATGTACTCTAATCTATCACTCCATCTCCCACTAATTCTCTCAGCAGATAATTAATGAGATGAATAAGCTTATTTGTCTAAGTCTGCTGAGTAATTTCAAGAAATAGCTTAGAAAATGGAAAGACTATTCTTTGATGTCATCTTGACTATATCTGGAATGAACTACAATTCAGAAATGGAGAACACACTTGTGACTTGCATATTTTGAGTGGTTTGAAGTGTAGGAATCCACATCTAATCCAGAACTTTGAGGTGGGAAGTCACATATCTTTGACCTGGATCTTGAGGTAGGAAGACACACCTTTAATATGGACCATACCTTCAACTGGAACTCTATGTAAGGACACAGAAGAGGGAAGCTTTTTGCTTTCTACCTGCTTGCCATTGACTCGCTAGCACATCCATTCTTCTACTGGCACTGGAGCCTACCTCTTTGGATTCCAGAATATTCATACTAAAGCCCCGTTGAGAAATCCAGGTCTGTCTGACTGAGCAACTACTAGCTAGTATTGTTGGATTAGCTGGAATGCAGTCTGTAAGTCATTCCATGTGTACATAATCATTCCATATGCTCTGTGACTATAGATAAAATTGACTAACACAGCCAGTGAGACTTATCTGTTACTTTTGTAATGTGGATGTAAGTTACTTGACCTTTGTTTTAACAAAAAATATTTCTCACTTGGAGTGGCCCCKAGCTAGGTGCTAAGAATAACATAGTAAATAAAACAGATGTGTTATTTTTAATCTAGGTACAAGAATGACATAATCTGTACCAAAGAGTGATTTGTGACTAAAATGAAGTTTCTTGTATTAGCTAGATGTCATGAGTACATTCTCTGTACTCATGACAGGTATTTATATACAATAATACATTAAATGTGTGCAAAATTATTGGACATCTATAACTTTTATGTCTTTTTTAAAGTAACTTCATGGTTCCTTTCTGTACTATTATTACCATTATAATTATTAAAGTTATAAACATTTTGATAGCATAAGATAAAATGTGTCTTTTTTAATAAGCTAATTATAGGAAGTAGTATCTAAAACACAGTCAAAACTGTCAATCAATAACTACAGAACTCTTCTGTGGGAGAYTTAAGTCCTATGTAACAGGTAGATGGAAATCACTTCTGTTTGACAGCTTTTACTTTTTATTTAGATTCATAAAGCACCCAAAGTAAGAAAAGAATGGAAGCTCATTAAAAAAACCTGACTAAAATATGAATTATGATTTTCTAAACTCCCCTGATATAGGATTTTTTAAGCATAAGTTTTGAGATTTTCTATCTAAAGAATTAAAATTATACCTTGGACATGGTCAGTGAATTATATTATTGCCCTTACCAAAATCTGTTTTACATAGATTTTTTTAGGTACACAAAAGAATTCATAATCTATTTAGTACAGTAAAAATCATAAATAAAAGCCCTCTAGGAAAGTGAATTACTGAATAAATTATTCTGATCTTTATTTGAAAACATGAAAACTAGGGAAAGGCTGACAGACATTTTATCCAAGATGGAATATTAATGCTAAAACATGAGCAACTGCCTCAGAAGTAACTTTTAAAGAGAAGGAAGTTCTTTTTTGGTTTTTTGGATTTGGTTTGTTTGAGACAGGGTTTCTCTGTATAGCCCTGACCGTCCTGGAACTCACTTTGTAGACCAGGCTGGCCTCGAACTCAGAAATCTGCCTGCCTCTGCCTCCCAGAGTACTGGGATTACAGGCGTGTGCCACCACCACCCGGCTGAGAAGGAAGTTCTGATGACTAAAAATTCAGGGACAGTCGTCTCCATAGTGTGTAAGGAAATGAGTTTGTGTGTATATACATGGATGTGTGTCTATATGATGTGTGTGTGTAGATTTACTTGAATAAAGGGGAAAGATACATTTGGAGACCTATGAGAGGATTCATATGCTTAATATGTGGCCCTTAGCATACTCTATTAGGAGGGGTACATGGTTGGAATGCATAAATAGATTTCTAGGAAAAAAGAATCTAAATGGACTTTGCAGTGGCCAACTCTACCTGCAAGCTAAGTTTGTCAACACTGGTAGATACTTAGCCCGATAGATAGTTCATCACATCTCTGCTAATATCACTTGCTTAATTTGACAATTACATGTTATTAATACAATTCCTATTTTCTACTTCCATTAGAAATTAGACAATTTTCTGGATTTATGTTTGATATGGGATGGATCTGTACCTTGTAGATGGAGCCACCACTGGGGTGGTTCTCTTGGGGTGTATGAGAAATCAGGAAAGACCAGCCCTCCCCACAGCCTCTGCTTTAGTTCCTTCCTGCAAAGCCCTGGCCTACTGAGCAACTGCCCTGACTTGTCTCAGTAATGGAGTGTGCCCCAAGAGTTGTAAGCTGAAAAAAAAMCCCTTTCATCTTCAATTTGTTTTAGGACTGGGTAATTTTTTATACTAATAGAAAGCTTAACTAATACACATGGTAAAAAAGCAAAAGTCCTTTTCAAACAGATGAGTATGAACTTTTCTTTTGCTTCATTCTTTCTTACTGTTCAAATTGTCCTCAATACCATTCTTTGAGGACAGGGTTTCCTTTGGTAGAGTGTTTTAATCATGATCAAGATGACAAATTGACTAAGCTATATTATGTTATATTATATAATATTTCAAAATGTATAGCTAAATTTTTCTCTAACACTATTTTACATATATTTAATACATATTAAATATCCATATATCCGCAATAATGTGTATGTTGCATATATCTCTTCAATAATGACATGATAGTGATAACTATTAAGCATTTTCTATTTATCAGGCCTGATATCCATCTATTTTCAGACACAAGTGCACCATGTCCTAGATATCTGGTAGTTATATGACTGTTAATAAACCTTCCAGCATCTGTGTACTTATCTATGAAATGGATGCTAGTAGATAGTTTTTACAGATGTGTTGGGATCAAATGAAATTTTGTACATAAATGCAAGATTGAGGGATTTTAACAATAATCAAGATATCATGTATGAAAATAAGTTTCTTTTTATTTTATTTTAGAAGCATGGGAAACATGTGCAATGTTACAAAAGATGTTCAGGAGAGAGTTTTGCAGTAATTGATTGTATCTATGTATGTAGTCACAGGTATAACCTGCATGACTACAATAAGTGAATTGGAAGAGTCAAGCAGTAGTGTACATTTCTGATCATCTATTGTAAAGACAGATTTATTTAAGACTTAGCATGACAGATGTTTCAAAACTTTAACATGACCTACAAATGTAACACATATAAAAATAAGCCACTCATTTTACAAAAAATGTTTATAAAACCCCCCAGGAAAGAATTAAAAACCTAGATGGACTTTAAATTCACAGATACACATCTAAGCACATTTTACATTAGTGTATTCAGAACCCTATCATGACAGCCATTTAAAGACAAACTGTATTACTAATGTAGAGAAAACAAAGCAGTTGTTAAACTATCATTAGAAAGAATAAAGGTTGAACATTTGTCTGCTATCTTATTCATACTTTAAAAACCTTAGTAAATAAAAAGAAACCACGGAAATAAAATAGACCTTTATGATATGAGAAATGAAAAATAAATAAACCCACAAAATGATAATTATTTGAACGATTGTTTTCATCAAGTTAGACACTGAGTATTTCAGTGAGGTCACAGTGTAGATGTGGCCATGACTGTCCTTTACTTTGGGTACTGGAGATCTGAATTGAAGTTCTCATACTTACAGGAAAAGTACTTTCATCCACTAAAACAACTCTCTAATCCCTACTGTTTTCCTTTTCTTGTAATGAATAGTAAAAT
>BDUI01003278.1:13053-24078 GCA_002335545.1 Apodemus speciosus | reverse complement strand
AGTAGAAACAATTTTTTATATAAATGTTATGGATGTTGTAAATGGAGTTTATATATATCAAATAATTGCTGAAACAGTATCTGTGTCACCCAATAAATTTAATTGTCTGCTTTCATAGCACATGCTTTTACCACTGTATCATATTAAAGCTGGTCTACTTTGTACTAATCTGTATAAAATTATCATGTTATTTTTAGTTTCATTTTGAAGCCTGGCTAGACACTTTGTATATGGTTTATGATTGCTATTGAACTATCAGAGCTTTCAATTTTTTATATATCAATACCAACAGCTATTCGTTAGTTAAAAGATCCAAGAGTCTTTTTGAATTAAATTTTTGTCTAATAATATTAATCTTAACCAAAACTATGTTAACCTAAAGATCCACAGGTTAAGGATAGATCTACCAMAGTCCATTTTGAGTTCTTTGAGTTGCCTTACAAAGTCAATGTAGTAGTTTATGCTGCATTCAGTGAAGCTCACCACCTTGAAACCTGTCTGAATTTTATTTCCATCAGACAGCAATTTTTTCAGGCTAGATTAAGTCTATTCTTGCTTTTAACATTACCGTGAATTCTAATGGAATACTTTTTTTTGTATGTTAAGAACACGTGGTTCAGTTATTAATTTATACTCAGTTGACGTCCTAAAAGCAAAGCTGGATTGGAAGCTTCTAAAAGCCTTGAAACCTGATATGTGAATTTAGGAGGCATGGTTTGGAATTTATCAGGCTGCCATTACATGACCATGTGTAAACTTCCTATTAAAACTCAGCAGGGAAGAGAAATGAAATATGGTTAAAGGGGCAGAAAGCAGACTCTTCTGAAATGCACCCAAGAACAGGGAAGAAGGGAACTGTCAAAGCCTGCTGCATTTATGCTTTCCTTCACATTAGTGAGGTTGCGCAGATTGTGCACTTATCAAAATGATGGATCAAGAATCTTAAGCCACTGAGAATAGACAGATCACTGATCACAAGAAGTACCAAACCATTCTCAACCTTGGTGCCACTTTCTGTCCACAGAAGCTTCTTACAGGTGTTGCAGACTTACTCCAGTAGCCCATGAATCAGCAATGTGTGCTAAGGGTATTTTTGTTATTTTAAACACACAAGGAACTTGTTTTCCTTTATGAAGATGAAACATATCGAACATTAGTGATATTGATCGATATTTATATAGCTGCTCATCAGGAAAATAGTGTGATTTACCTTACAATGTTTCCTGGATCTACTTCAATCATCCACATGCAGCGAAGGTTATTATCATACGGAAAGGGATAGCCAGGAGACAAGATCCTTCCTGATGATTCTCCCTTGAAACGGCCGCCACATTCAGCTGGTGAAATATAGTCACATTTCAAGTCACAACTTCATACCAATCTTTCCAAGACAACTTGCACATTTCTATAAATATGTCGGTCCACAGCGAGGAAAATAAGGATTCACCTTCAATTTTCCTTGAACATAAATGTTTAAATAAGCATTCTTAAAGATTTAATTGAAGTAAGAATATGAGTATAGTAAAGTGATATACTTTCTCTCAGATATTATGAGACTAAAAGCAAACCAAATTGTGGAATAAGTAAAGGACACACTTAAAATCTGCAAACTTGGCTTGAAAACATTTCGAGATGTTTCGTTAAATAATAATCATGTTACAAGGGAAGCAGATGGCAAGATGCTCAGTGCAAGAGAATGGTGGGTGAATAATTTATCTTGAACCCCACCTCTGAGAAAAACTCATCCCCCCAGGTCATCTAAATTCTATTGTCCTTTCAGTCCACTTCAAAACATTGTAAACTACTTCCCTTTTAATCTCTCAGGGCTTTCAGCACTTTCAGTTGATTCTTTACTTCAGTGACACGTGACATAGTTTTGCTTAAATGTGGCCTCTAATTTTTTTTATAAAATTTACTGAATTAAAAAATAAATATTGTCACAGTATCTAACTAATTTTATCTTTTTTGGAGATTCCCCTGTTTCGTAGTATTCAACATGACTTGGATGTTTGAAGTGATTTTACTTTCATAAAGCAATGATTTACAAAGAACATTTTATACTGAAGGAAAGAGTAAGCAAACCAGGAGCTGTTAGGAACTATACTGATCTACATGTCTGAACCCCAGAGTCAAGAAAGCCCTATCCAGTGCATTGTATAGCTAAGGTTTCTACAAACTATTTTTTTCTCCAAACTCAATAAATATAAAAACATATTTATATAAATATTAGAAGAAATTATATGTATTTTCTGTTCTTTGAACCGTTTCCTAAACAAATTGAAATTGTTTGTGTTAAGCATCATTAATATCATTAGAAAAAGTGATCAAAATGAGAACATTTTTTTCTGGTAACACCAGCATATGACAGTGTAAGTCTATGGTCTCCATACAGACAGTTGGTTCCACAGATCTAGGTGTTATATTACAATATTCTGATTATTACTTTAACAAAACTGTCAAATAGGTTGTAGTGTTTAGTTGTTTACTGAACTGGTCTAGGTATGAATGCATTTAAAAAGTGGTAACATCTTTAACTGGTTTATTGGAGTAACCAGTTTACACTGGATAATGCTTTAAGGTGGGTCTCATCCTAACCTTCCAATGGTCTTAAAAAAGGAAAAGAAAAAAGAAAAGAAACATTTTCTAGAACCAATAGAAATTTTGTCTCAAATCCAGGGCTTTAATATTTGTATCATTTCGAAACCTGTTGAATGACCCCCACTGCCCCCCATCCTATCTGATTTTGATCTTGCTAACCCAAACATGAGTTAATTCCTAAAAATGAACAAGTTTCTCCAGTTAGGGATGGAGGAATTCTATTGCTTTTGCCAGTTTGGTACCTTGGCCTTTATCCTCATAGAGATAGAGGAATTATTATTTTGCTGCGACTTTACAATAGGCTATGTTTATGTAAAAGAGTAACAATACTTAAAGAACTGTCACTGTCTGATTTTGTTTTGAATAACTGTGATACACTGACCGATTTTGAAGGAAAGAGGTTACGTGGCTTTATTTCCCCATCAAAAGCCAAGTCTATAATTCAGGGAATTTGATAAGAAACAAAACTAGGAGTTTGGAGACAGAATCTGAAGCAGTAACGAATGAGGGATGCTGCTTACAGGCATGCTCCTCATGGCTTTCTCATTTATCTTTAGCATTCCTGCTGAAACAACTGACTCCGAAGTGATATTGTCCTCCTTGGGCTGAGATTCCCATTTCAATAATTAATCATGGAAATGTATCTTCTTATGCCTACAGACCAGTGTGATAAAGGAAGATTTTCAAATAAAATTTCTTCCCCTAGGAAATTCTAGTATGGCCCAAGTTTAGAAAAGCTAACCAGCACTGACATTATCACATTTGTTTGTTTTTTTTTTTTAAATAAAACATTTTTCAATAGCATACAACAATAAGTAGTTGTACATAATATACAATAAGTGGTATACATTTACCTCCTTTTTCTTTTTGATCTATCACTATGATAGGCATATATTACTTTGAAAAAAGCATTGATATTTTATTTATCCAGTTTAACTTTTAGTGTTTTTTAATACCATGTTGCATCTTAAATTTAAATGCACTTTTCTATATTTTTTAATTTTTAATTTTTTTTAAACAACTGTCATTTTGTGCTTTAGTTTGAAATGTGCTGTTGTAATAGGACTTAACACTTGGGTCCATGTTCTTAAGACACAAGCGTCAAGCATAAAGATCARATATAAGGTATAATAAAGGATTTCAGAGCAATAGCTATCTGTAATTATACATAATTTTTGTTTGATTTAATGCAACAAGTTTTAGAAAAATAATTGCCTAAATAATACCAAAATATTTAAGCAAAAATTTTTGTGTTTGGTTGAACATAGTTATAATAAATATTTAATCAACAGAAGAAAATTATGATTTTAGATCAGGTGGTAGAGCTATTAGTCATCAGTGAAGAGCATCATGAGAATCGAATTTCATCTTCTGTTACTATGGTCATGCTCAGCATTAAGTGTCTATGTGTTCCTTTGTTTATAGTTCTTTAAACTGATCATCTGACATTAAAATATATCCTTCTTATAAGGTTATCAAGTAACAGCAGGGGCTTGGAAATTAATGGCATTAGTTTTTTGTGAACACAATTAATGTCTTTTGATCTCACACCAGTTATCTTTCCACTTGATTAACATAATTTTTAGAAGATGGTTTCACGTTTGCTCAATATATTCCAAAAATATATACATTTAATTTTAAAGACATTATGGACATCATTATTTGTAATTGATTGCCACAAATTSATCTGCTATATCAGACAATGAAGGACTGTGATTCTAGCTGATTGATGGAAAACTTGTTTGTCTCATTGGGAATCAATATTTTAATGAAACACCAGAAGTTACAACAGTATATCTAAAACATTATACTTTAAAAAGATTAAATATGCATGGGTTTTTGCACATTTAAATTAAACTCCAGTGAAGCTGTGTTTGAATACATGTTAGTTTTTATTCCCATTGGGAAGACACAATGGTTTTGTCTCCTCAAAATGCAATCTGGAGTGGCCTGTGAATAATAGTGTTTCTGCTCCTTACTGCCCTTCTAGGGTTTGTTACAATGTTGCTTTCTTTTTTTATTCGGTTATTTGAAATGGAACTTTTTGATCTTAAGAAAGTAAAAGAGCTACATGAATAACAACAGTATCTGTGGCTATTTAGAAATTCATTCTTCCACTCCCCTATGCTAATTTGTTATCTGCCTTACAATAGAGATAAAATGATATTAAACCAACATGATCTAGAAATGTAATGATCACTGTAGCTTCAGGTTTCACAAGTCTTTTCATACTGCAATTTATTTTCACACTGTCATACTTAAGGAAACAGATATATTTACTAATATTTTTCCTAAGTAGCTTCTGCATATAAAAGATGCTTCTAATGTTACTGAGAATATTTTATTTTCATGTTCATTTTGATTCACAAATGTGCACTAATAAAAACAAAGCTGATCAATGAGATTCAATAAAATGCACGTGATGAAAACATCCCATTCTTGCAGTGAGTTAARTATTTTATCAAAAGCAGAAATATAATAACTTTGCACAGACTACAGCAACTCCTCAAAGTGCACACATTTGCCAGATTAAGAAAAGAACTCATATACCTCACCTTAAACCTATGCTGAATATAAGCTCTTTAACTTCTTAGGAAGCGAATGTGGAGGCAACTCCTTAAAACATGGGCATTTTATGTAGTTGATATTATTACACCACAGATATACTTTGTAAGAATCAGAAAAAGCATCCTACCAATACAGGAAGGCAGAGGGTAATCCCAGGCTCTTCTCTCCCCGGTCATGCACTTGAGAAGGCTGCTTCCATGGAGAGTGTAGCCTGGATTGCATCCGTAGATGATGGTGCTGCCAGCAAAGTGGCCTTGGTCACTGATCTTATATCCAAACTGTGGAATTCCCGGGTCTTCACAATGTGAAAGTTCAAAACCTAAGAGACCAACGGAAATTGCTTAATGAAAATATTTTTGAAAGTGAATTTGAGATATATAAGCAGCTTACTTCATTTAATCCCTTCAAATATGATTTCATTTTCAACTTGAATTACTACTATCATGTCTAGCATTTTTAACATGTAATGATCACAGAAAGCTTTATATGTTTTTTATTTTTTGGTTTTTAAGTGATATATAGCTTATATCTCTGGGTAATGGCACTGGTTGCTTCAAAGGTATTGTCATAATACCAGATTAGTAAATTCATTAAAAATAATAGCTGCATTAGGTGTGTTATAACGTAAGAAGTTTGGTTAACTAAATGTGAAATGCCCCTCCGAGGTTTGTGTATTTGCGTACTTGGGCCCTGTTTGTATTGGGGGTGGTTATGAAACCATTAGGAGGTATAGATGTGCTGATAGAAGTGTGTCTGTAAGCATGGAATTTGATGGTGTATAGCCACTCCTCACTTTTATACCTCCTGTCTTCTTCTCTTCATGATGCACACTAGCCCTCCAGAATTGCAAGCCAAAATAATGCCTTTGTTTCCTCAAGTTCCTTTTGCTTTTATTTTGTTACAGCAACAGGAAAGTAGCTAATATGTAGTAACTAATATAATAATAAAGTAATTAATGAGTAAAGTAGGTAAGAAAGAGAAGCATATATTTWAAAAGTATCAGGATATTTGGAATCTGCAGAGTCTACCTGAGACCATGACTACCTTTGTTTTGTTCTACTACAATGGAGATTCCACAGCATCAGATTAGCAAAGTTGATGTTTCCCATTATAAATTTGCCAAATGTCAGGGAAAGGAAATAAATAAATAAATATATAAATCCTGGGCAAATTCTGACCTATTCTTAGCATTTCCAAATTTACACTTCCTTAATTCATGAATAATCCACACACCAACTATCTTGCCCATAATATTAGTTATTAAACCTTGTAGATATGGGGGCGGAGGGTTGTATGGAAATCCGTTCTTGGATCTGCATGCTCACTATGATGTGTATTTTCATTTTATTTTATAATAAATCTTCCTCCCACTTTCATATTGCATTTGTATTCTTTCTCTACAAATGATAATAATAAGGAAAAGTGTGTTAGTTTTTAAAATCTAGGCTAGTTCAGAACTACCTTCTCTCTCAGACTAAAGGAAGCTGTTTAGCAACAGAACTGATCATCTGACTAACATGTTCAAGATATTATCAGTTCCAGCTACTTAAACGCTAAGAAGAGGTTGAAATGAGTATTGATGTAGTTACTGGACAATGGTRCAGTATATAAAATGATACAAGTTGATGCAAAAGGGCTTCCATTAAAGTCCTATATAGACGGTCTCAGAGAACTTCCATGTTGTTGAATGAATTCACTTGTGAGAAGGGTTGTGGGATCAGCAGCTACTTTAGTTGTTGAGCAATTATGGACCTCACAAATATGCCTATTTTATTTTTTATTTATGAGTGAATGCCCTAATTTATGAGTCAATAAATCTAAGCAAATTGATGTAGGTTTAGATAACAGGACCAAGGAGTCTAGTCTCTCCTAGGAGATAAAAATTTTTGTCTTCYATTTTAAGCCACAAAACAATAAGAACTAATTTGTTTCTTAATATGCTTCTTAATTTTCTAGAATTATTTCTTTTTTTTCTTTCTACAGGGCCTACACAGCACAAATTTTGCACATATTAGAAGTCCAATGATTTTGATAAATGAGGATTTGGGAAAAACCTATCTATAGGAAAGTAAATTAAAGTCATACCAGTTAGTACAAAAGTAAATTTTGAAATAAGATTGAAAAAATAAAAGCTTCACAGCTTGCCTTCCAGTCTCCCACCTGTGCTGGGAGCAGAGACTTTGATCTGGATCCAAAGGCACACAGTCCACAACACTCCAGTTGCAGCTTGACTCCCCATGTATTCTGACACATCTAGGATCATAGATGAGACATCTAAACCCACCTAACTAGGACCCCTGGAAACCCAGAATGCACAGCCAGAGACTTGGCCCCTTTAAAGTTTGCACCTGTGCTTAGAGCAGAGCCTCTGTGCAGAATCCAAAAACATGCAACCCACACCCTAAGTGTATCACAATTTCCCCAGAGTTCTGCCACATCCAGGAAGACAGTACCACAGAATTTCAGGCTCACAGGAATGACAGGCTCCGGTCAGTCAGCAAAGCAGTTAACACAAGAGATAACCAGATGGTGAGAAGCAAGCACAAGAACATAAGCAACAGAAACCAAAATGACTTGGCAAAATCAGAACCCAATTTTCCCACTACATCAAGCCCTGAACACCCCAACACACATTTAAGTCAAGATTCAGATCTAAATTCTCATTTCATGAAGATGATAGAGGACTTTAAGAGGATCATAAATAACTCCCTTAAAGAAACAAAGGGAAGTACAAGGATACAAGTAGAAGCCCTGAAAGAGGAAACACATAAATCCCTTAAAGAAATACAGGGAAACACAATAAAACAGGAGAAGGAATTGAACAAAACTTTGCAGGATCTTTTAGGTTTGAAATAGAAACCTAAAGGAAAAAAAAAACACAAAGGGAGACAGTCCTGGAGATGGAAAACCTAGGAAAAAGAGCAGGAGTTACAGCTACAAGCATTATCAAAAGAATACAAGAGATAGAAGAGAGAATCTTAGGTGTAGAGGATACCATACAAGACATTACCACAACAGTGAAGGAAAATACAAAAAGCAAAAGGTTTCTAACTCAAGAAATTCAGGACACAATGAAAAGACKGAACCTAAGCATAATAGGTACAGAAGAGAGTGGAGATTCCCAACTMAAAGGGCCAGCAAGCATCTTCAACAAAATTATAGAAGAAAATTTCCATGACCACAAGAAGGTGATACCCACAAACAAAATAAACCTCAACAGATAAAACAATATTATATAAATCCTWTACACTATATTGGACCACCATAGATTAACACTGGTCTTCAACAACAACAAAARCAATAGCAAGACCACATAAAAGTAGAAGTTGAACAACTATCTATACAAAGATAACTTGGTCATAGAAGAAATAAAGAAATTAAGGACTTTTTAGACTTTAATGAAAATGACGGCATGACATATCTATACTTATGGAATACAATGAAAGCAGTGCTAACAGGAAAACTMATATCTCTGAGATACAATAGATAATACACTAGCAGCTTAACAGCACATATAAAAGCTCTAGAACAAAAAGCACCAAATGTTCCCAAGAGTAGTAGACAGCAGGAAATAATTAAACTCATGGCTAAATTAGTTGAGCAGAAACAAAGAGAACTATACAAAGAATCAACAAGACTAGGAGCTGTTTTTTTTTTTTTGTTGTTGTTGTTTGTTTGTTTTTTTTTTGAGAAAATGAATGAGATAGACAAACCCTTAGTCAACTAAGTAGAAGGCATAGAGACAGTATCCAAATAAGCAGAATCAGAAATGAAAAGGGATACATAACAACAGAAAATGAGGAAATTCAAAAAATAATCAAATCCTACTACAAAAGCCTATATTCAAAAGAACTGAAAAATCAAGATGAAATGGATGATTTTCTAGGCAGATACCAGGTACCAAAGTTAAAACAGGATCAGATAAACTAAAGAATTCCATAACCCCCAAAGAAATAGAAGCAGTCATTAGAAGCCTCCCAACAGCAACAACAAAAAAAATCCAGGGCCAGATGGTTTTAGTTCAGAATTCTATCAGATCTTCAAAGAAGAACTAATACCAATACTGTTCAAACTATTCCACAAAATAGAAACAGAAGGAACACTACCAAATTCATACTATGCAACCACAATTACCCTGATACCTTATCCACACAAAGACCCAACAAAGAAATAGAACTTCAGAACAATTTCCCTTATGAATATGGATGCAAATATACTCAATAGAATTCTCACAAACCAAATTCAAGAACACATCAAAATGATCATTCACTATGATTAAGTAGGCTTCATCCCAAGGATGCAGGGATGATTTAATATACAGAAATCCATCAATGTAGCACTATAAAAACAAACTCAACCAAAAATAAACACATGATTATCTCATTAGATGCCGAAAATGTCTTTTACAAAGTTCAACACTCAATCATGTTAAAAGTATTGGAGAGATGAGAAATTCAATGTTCGTTCATTCCTAAATATAATAAAAGCAAAATACAGCAAACCAATAGCCAACATTAAACCAAATGGAGAGAAACTCAAAACAATCCCATTAATATTAGGAACAAGAGAAGACTGCCTATCCTCTACCTACCTATTCAATATAGTACAGAAGTACTAGCCAGAGCAATTAGACAATGAAAGGAGATCAAAGGGAAACAAATTGGGAAGGAGAAAGTCAAGAYATCATTATATGCAGATATGATAGTATACATAAGCAACCCCACAAATTCTACCACAGAGCTCCTATACCTGAAAAACAACTACAGCAAAGTGGCTGGATATAAAATTATCWCTAAGAAATCATTAGCCTTTCTCTACTCAAAGGAAAAATGGGTAGAGAAAGAAATTAGGAAAACAATATCCTTCGCAATATCACATATAACATAAAATACCTGGGTTTGACACTAACCAAGCAAATGATATATGTGTATGACAAAAAGTTTAAATCCCTGAAGAAAGAAATCAAAGAAAATTTCAGAAGATAGAAAAATCTCCCATCCTCATGGMTTGGCAGGATTAATATAGTAAAAATGGCAATCTTGCTAAAAGCAATCTACAGGTTCACTGCAATCCCCACCAAAATTCCAACTCAATTCTTCATAGAGTTAGAAAGAGCAATTTGCAATTTTTTTGAATAACCAAAAACCTAGGATAGTGAAAACTACTCTCAACAATAAAAGAACTTCTGGGGGGGAATCACCATCTCTGACCTCAAGTTACACTATAGAGCAGTAATTATACAAATTGCATGGTATTGGTACAGAGACAGGCAGGAAGATCAATGGAACAGAATTGAAGACTCAGAAATGAACCCACACACCTATAGGTCACTTGATCTTTGACTAAGGAGCTAAAACTGCCCAGTGGGAAAAATACAGCATTTTGAACAAATGGTGCTGGTTCAACTGTCAGTCTGCATGTGGAAGAAAGAAAAAATTTCCATTCTTATCTCCTTGTACAAAGCTCAAGTTCAAGTTAATCAAGGACTTCCACATAAAAGCAGATACACTGAAACTAACAGAAGAGAAATTGGGGAAGAGACTTGAGCACATGGGCACAGGGGAAAATTTCCTGAACAGAATACTAATGGCTTATGCTCTAAGATCAACAATCAACAAATGGCACCTCATAAAATTGCAAAGCTTCTGTAAGGTAAAGGACTCTGTCAATAGGAAAAAGTGGAAACCCACAGATTGAGAACATATCTTTACCAACCCTATATCTGATAGAGGGCTAAATATAACAATTTAGACTCCAGAGAACCAAATAACCCTATTAAAAAGTGGAGTACAGAGCTAAACAGAAAATTCTCATCTGAGGAATCTCAAATGGCTGAAAAGCACTTAAAGAAAAGTTCAA
>BDUI01003278.1:0-12345 GCA_002335545.1 Apodemus speciosus | reverse complement strand
AATAATGGCTGAGATGAACCTAAACAAAAGTTCAACATCCTTAGTCATCAGGGAAATGCAAATCAAAACAACCCTGAGATTCCACCTCACACCAGCTCAAATGGCTGAAAAGCACTTAAAGAAAAGTTCAACATCCTTAGTCATCAGGGAAATGCAAATCAAAACAACCCTGAGATTCCACCTCACACCAGTCAGAATGACCAAGATCAAAAACTCACGGGACAACAAATCCTGCAGAGGATATGGAGAAAAAGTTATATTCCTCCATTGCTGGTGGGACTGTGAGCTGGAAGAACCACTTTGGAAATCAACCTGGCAGTTCTTGAGAACATTGGAAATAGTTTTCCTGAATATGTAGGTATACTATCACTGGGCATATACACAAAAGTGTTCAAATATATATCAAATATACATGCTCCACTATGTTCATAGCAGCTGTATTTAAAATAGATAGAAGCTGCAAACAACCCAGATATCCCTCAACAGAAGAATGGATACAGAAAATGTGTTACATTTACACAATGCAGTACTACTCAGCTATTAAAAACAATGACTTCATGAAGCTCACAGGCAAAATAGATGAAACTTGAAAAAAAAATCATGAGTGAGGTAACCCAGACACAAAAGAACACACATGGTAYGTACTTACGGCTAAGTAGATATTAGCCCAAAACTCACAATGGCCATGATTCAACCCACAGATCTTAGGAGGAAGGAAGACCAGTGTGGATGCTTCAGTCCTGCCTTGAGGGGGTTACAAAATCATGGTGTGGAGTGGAGGGAAAAGGGGACCTGGGTTGGAGGGATGACGGCAGTGTCAGGTACTGGAGGGTATGGGAGTGAGGTACAGAGGGTCAGGAAATCAAGTAAAAATATAGTAGTGGGGGGATGAGGAAATAAGTAMAGCCACCGGAGGATCCCAGACGGTAGGGAAACAAAGGGCTCCAAGGACCCGACAGGGATAACTTTAGCCAAAATGCTCAGAGAAGGGGAGATAGAAGCTGCAGACCACCTCCAGTAGATAGGCAAGGCACCCGTGGAAGGATAGGGGCACCCGTGGAAGGATAGGGGCACCCGCCCATCTCAAAGTTTGTTACCCAGAAACGTTCCTGTCCAAAGAAAGAAAAGGGACAAAAAAATGGAGCAGAGACTGAAGGATGGGCCATCTGGGGACTGTCCCATCTGGGGATCCATCCTGTCTGTAGACATCAAATCCTACACTGTTTCTGTGGTCAAGAGGTGGTTGCTGACACAGGAACCTGGTAGCTTCTTGGGAGGTCTAGCCATCACCTCTCCAATGCAGATATAAATGCTTAGAACCCACCATCATACTGAGCTCTGAGACCCTATGCGTGAGCTGGMAGAAGAACTGGAGTAGTAGAGGGGAATTGCAACCCCATAGGAAAAACAACCTCGGCTGGCCAGCTAACCAGTGCTCCCAGAGATTAGACCACCAATCAAGGAGTATACAAGRAGGACTCCAGGACTCCAGATACATATGTAGCAGAGGATGGCTTTCCTGACAGCAATGGGCGGGGAGGCCCTTGGTCCTGTAGAGGTTTGCTGCCCTAGCATAGGGGGATGCTGGAGGGGTGGCGTGAGAGAGGGTTGATAGATGGAGGAACACTCTTACAAAGGTAAAGGGGAAGAGATAAATGGTGGATGTGGGAAGGGGGGTTGAGGAGGGGCAATAGGGAAGTGGGATATCATTTGAGATTTAAACAAATGGAATGATTAATAAATATTAAATATGCAGTATAATGTTTTTAATCTATCGTCCTGTACAGTACAGTGAGTCTTCAAAACTTACTAATCTTGTAGAACTGAAATATTGTATCATTTGGCCATTGCTTTTTAATTTTCTTTGTCAAGCCCTGGTAACCATGATTCTCTGGCTTCCCTGAGCTATATAGCATTCCCTTTTAGCATTTAGATGGAACTTTATAGTTTGTGTTTATAATTCTGACTTAATACAATGTTCTCTAGGTCTGTCTGGATTGTCATACATAGAATTATATTATTTTAAAACAGTAGAATTCCTYTCTGTACTGTCTTTGTAAATATGCTGTTTACACATATACCTGTCCACTGTTGACCATTAGGGTTCTTTACTATCCTGATTCTTGGAACTAATGCTACAATAAACATGGAGGGTAGACGTGGCTTGAGGACGAAAATAAATAATTAAATAAAAATAAATAGAAATAAAAGCTGCATATATTCCCTCTTTGGATTAATTTGTGATAGCTGAAGTTGTCTGAAAACATCAGCATCTTCAAGGAGAATCATAAAAGGGGGCAGCTGTCATTGACTCCCATCATGGTAGATATAATGAAATCCACCACATGTAGTCAAGCAAATAAATACTGCAAACAGAAGACACTGCACTAGTAAAAACTGTTTATGAACATCCTACTTTGATCTGATCTGCATTTTTAATAACATATTTAAAATATCTCTAATCAAAAGTGACACATTTGTATTCTCTCTACAAGACTAGAGTCTTCTGTCTGGGATTTGATTTTGCCCAGACCCTTTTGAGTTTTATCGTATGTTTCTTTTCAAATCAAAATGTAAATCAAGCTTTGTTTTCAAGATTTATTATCAAATTCATTTTTCCTTAATGTGAACATTCTGTGAATATGATTGGGAATTGCTGGTGATGGCACAAAATGAAGATGTTCTTGCACGTGAATATACTTTATAAAGCATTTCTTTATGGACGAAAATGCACACAGGCAATTCTGGGTAAGCTACAAAGTATAACATAATTTCATTCAATTTTGTAGACTCATTGTTGCTCTTTTATAAATATTCAAATCTGTCTTTTCATTGAAAGATCAAAAAATTGATACTGACAATTAAAGACTTGAATGAAGCCAATATTCACTGTAACTAGTAGAATTTAATAATGAAATAAAAATTTATAGAGCAGAAAATGAACTCAAAATGGACATTGTCTCTACGCTTCAGAGTATCTGTATACATTAAGCCGAAAGCCTATCGTGTAAGAAATTTATTTCTGATTTATCTTAAGGTATTATTTAAAATCTGTGAAATTTAATAAATACCTCCTAACAAATTGTATCAACGCTATCATATTTTAACTTTATGCTTAATTTCCTTTTGGTCGGCATTCATATCAATGTCCTATTAATGCATTCTTATTAATAGTAACAGCATAAAATGCATAAATATTGTAAAATACATGCAATTTCCCATTTTGTCCTCCCAAACTTGTTGCTGTTTCATTTGGTCTTTTCTTCTGAAACCTTTCGAGGGTTAATTAGGTTATTCTCACATACACTTTTCTATATGTGAATATATGTGTGCAATAAATGCAACATTTTGTTGCATTTACATATGTGAACAATAATAAAGCCTACTCTAAACAGCTTTGTGAGATTTCATTGTCATGTACTGTTCTTTCTCTTTTGGGGGGGGGGATTTGTTTTCTTTTGCCCTTTATACTTATATAGAATTGGGCGATGTACACTAGCATTAGAATTAAGAGTATGTGGGGAAGAGTTACATGAAGGGCAATGGTGTGTAAAAACAGTGTCAATGAGAAGTGAACTCTCTCTTCTGCATATATATCAAAGTAGTTTAACAGAGTTCTCAACACTGAAGGAATAGAATGGATTACTTATAACCACTTATTTATTTTAGTCTACAACCATTCTTGTTATAATGACATGGAAGAGGGCATTCTAGAGAAAAACAAGCCTACTTAGGCCTCAGCARTGGCTTTACAATGTTGTAGTTTCTGTAACATTTTATCTTTCAAATTGTCTCAGTGTATTATCTACAATCTTTAAGACACTTTCTCTTCCTCTACTGCAGTTGAGGCTATGAAAACCATAGGAAGTGGAATAATAATGATAAAATTGCTACATAAAAGGTTCTGTAGATTCAAAAATAAAAAGGTAAAGCAGAGTAACTAAATGAATATATTTTGRAAGTATAACACTTAAAAACAGATTAATAATGGAAGGAAACAAATGAAACTAATCTTTACATTTATTTCTTTTTGAAGGCACACACACACASAGAAACAGAGAGACAGAAACAGGGAAACAGAGAAACAGAGACATAAAGACAGCATGAGATACACAGAGACACAGAAACAGACACAGAGAAAGAACATGAACTTGGTTGGGTAAACAGGAATGGAAGATCTGGGTGGAGTTGGATGAAGTAAACAAATGTTCTTTTGTTTTGTTTTGTTTTGTTTTGTTTTGTTTTGTTTTGTTAATATAGAGTGTGTTTCCTGAGGCCTAGTTTCCCTGGTGAGAAAAGGCACAATACAAGTTTCCAAATGAGAGAAGCAATCAACAGCATCACCCAGCTATGATGCCTGGGAACTAGAACAACGAGGGGAACACTATACTATAGCACTAAGGGTGAAGTAGTGACAAGCACACCTTGGTAGTGAGCAGCAGCCCTATAATCAGATTTAAAAGTGGAGGGAAATAATATCTGGTACAGAAATCTATCAACTACCCAGGGTTAGTGAGGTTGGAGTAGAACCTACAGTCACTAATTTACTAAACAGCTAAAATCCCTAACTATATGATAAATATTTGTCTTTTTATWTAACAGATATGTTTAATTTAACATTTAYTTTTCATGATAATAGGGATATATCCGATATATGTGCATGTGTGTCAAACAATCATTTTATTACTGAGCTACTAATAAACTTATAGTATATTTTATATTTATATAAGAAGATTTTGAAGTTTTAATTCTAATTAATCAAGAGGAAATATGTCAAAAACATACACATGAGCTGTGATTATTTTATCTAATATAGATGTAATAAAGAGTAGAAAGGGGATAAGGAGAGAATTTTGAAGAAAAATATTAAATTTTATTTTAGCACTAAGTAAATCTAATAAAACATATATACTCATCACTAATTAAACTGGATAAGTCACAGACAATGACTACATATTGAGCATGACATCATACATATGTTTTCTCTTACAATTTCAAATTTCTTGAAGTCAAGTTTTTAAACAAATCTAGAGAAATTATTAAATTATCACAATTTATCCCTTCAGTTACCATTTTCCATTTTCTATTACTTTTAGTTTCTTTTTCTTTGATAATGGTTTAAATCCTACCTAGAAAGCTCCTATCTAATGACTAGACACTGACAGAATTTTCTAAATATCTGCCAGGAGGATAGTAGAATGTCCTTCTAAAGACACTATATATTTCACAAAACATGAAGATGTGCCTCATTCTTACACACTATTATTCAGCATTGACTGACAGTTAATTCTGTTCAACCACCAGAATTTATTTATTGTTGAGAATATTTTTCGCTATCCTGGGTTTTTTGTTATTTCTTTGTATACATTGGATATTAGCCCACTATTGGATGTAGGATTGGTAAAGATCTTTTTCCAATCTGTTGGTTGCTGTTTTGTCCTATTAACAGTTTCCTTTGCGTTACAGAAGATTTGAAATTTTATGAGGTCCCATTTGTCCATTCTTGATCTTAGAGCATAAGCTATTGGTGTTCTATTGAGGAAATTTTCCCTGTGCCCATGTGCTCCAGGTTCTTCCCCACTTTCTCTTCAATTAGATTCTGTCTATCTGGTTTTATGTGGAGGGCCTTGATCAACATGGACTTCAACTTTGTATTAGGAGACAAGAATGGATCAATTTGCATCTTTCTACATGTTGACTGCTAGTTGTCCCAGCATGATTTGTTGAAAATGCTGTCCTTTTTCCACTGGATTGTTTTATCTCCTTTGTCAAAGAGCAAGTGATCATAGGTGTGAGGGCTTGTTTCTGGGTCTTCAATTCTATTCCATTGATCTACTTGTCTGTCACCGTACCAATACCATGCTATTTTTTATCATTGTTGTTCTGTAGAATAGCTTAAGGTCAGGGATGGTGATTCCTCCAGAAGTTCTTTTATTGTTGAGAATATTTTTCGCTATCCTGGGTTTTTTNAAGAAATGTGGGAGATGTTCATTTAAACTGCTAGGCTCTTGTCATGTCTCAAAGGATAGGATGCCTGGGATGGAGTGGATGCTTTGAGTAGTGATGAAGGCTGTGTCTAACTTGTGTCAGCAACAAATTGGCAAAGAAATGCTCTCACCAGAGGGTAAAGTAAAACGCTTGCACAGAGAGTAACCATTTTCTCAGAAATACCAGGCTCTTCTTACAATCCTGGTAAATGAACTAGAAGTCTAAGATCCTATTAGGAATCCAGGCTGTATTCTCAGTCAAAATCTAAGCACAAGTCATGTTCCCATCTCAGGCCATTCCAGGGCCCTCCATTCTGCTGGCTGTCTATCATTATCATATATATGGTCTTTGTGGATCTAAACTCAGTGCTGAGTTCTATGAAACTCCCTGAAATAGTCATTAAAGGAACAGCACTTAACACTATAGCAATGGAAGAGATTCCTGTTATCTTGCTATATGAATATGCAGTATGTAAGATATAACCCTGTCTTATTGTACCCACATTGGATATACACAGAAACATCTGGAGCAAAATGAAATCACACMAAAACAATAGCATGAAATATCCCCAAGCACRAGGATTACAAAAGAATCTTATCTTTTCTTTATAATCACTTTTGATTTTTTAGTGATTTAAGACAACAAATGTTTCMTATTGTAACTTAAAACACAAGAAGCTTGGCCTCCCATGTGAAGGGCTCTCATTAGGATTTACATATAAAACAAACAAAGAAAGGAAAAGACCATGTTGGGCTTATTTAATTACCCAAAGTTACCCAAAGCAGTAACTTAGTGTTTTCCATAATAATTTACTTTAAATATGTAGCCAAGTTTCAATAGGCTTCAAATCAGCTTAGTTTCCATCAGGATTTTAAATATTACCTTCCGTTATTTCACTGTCTGTGTCCCTTGTGTCTAACACTATTTCCAGGTAGTTCAAGAAGAAATTGTTTAAAATTAAAAACAACGTGGAACTTGCTTAGAATGTGGTGTCATCATGTGTCTTCTCATACATTCACGCACTTGTATTGTTCCCTTCTTCTATGCATAGGAATATGTCCCTCATTTGACRTATTTAAAGATATTTTTCTGCTCCCCTTAATGCCTCCCCAAGTTGGGTCTTTCTTTTCTTTTTTTCTATTTGGCAGTTTTTGATCTCCTTCCAAAAGTTTTATGACAACTGAGCTTAAATGGTTGCTTCAGGCAACAGAAGTCAAAGATGAAATTCAATTACACTTCCAGACTTGGCATACAAAATCAAGAAAAATTTCATTAATCATGATTAATTAATACAGAAACACAGTGGCTGCATTATGATTATAATGTATCTGGAACTTAGCATATTATCAGTTGACATTTACATAGGAGAGAGGGGGAGGAACTAGCTCTTTGCTTAGCACATCACTTCAAAATTGACAAGCTGGGTAGAAAGAAAAGAAGGAAAGAAGAAAGGGCAAACGGGACTCAAGAAGAGATGCTATATATGTTGTGGAGGTGGAGAGCGAAGGGCATGGAGAGCCTTTTAGCTCTTCCTGTAGAATAGTTTGTGTGTCACAGGCATCCGCCACACTAATTTTCTTATACTATGCCTCATTTTGTAATGCCTGATGTCACAGTGGAAATTACTTGAAAGGATAATAACATATTCCAGTGACAAAAAAAAAACAAAAAAAGAAAACAAAACAGATTTTTGGAAATGCTTACTCTATATAAGGCATTGCTAACAAGCACTGCCTATTTATGTGTGGTTATACGGACTCCCTTTCATTGCTGTGATACACTGATAAGTGGATTGTTGGGAATGGATGTTATAATTTAAAAGTATTTAAATAGCTGATAAACCTCAATGAACAAGTACATCAGAAGAGGAATGTTTCTTAAGGGGAAATAATATGAATGAAGAGAAATGAAGGGGGCAAAGGGAGAAGAAAATTAAGAGTAAGTCTGGGACCTTAGATGGTGGCCCCCAACCCTAGTCCTTGGGTGGCAAGAAGCAGAGAATTACAAGTCTGGGCTACACAATATGATCTATTCTCAAGAGTATACAACAAATAAACAAACAAACAAAAAAGAGTAAATCTGCCAGTCAGTTTTGCAAGTACACCAAGCGCAGATAATTATAAACAAAGCTACTTTGTGCGGTACACAGCTATGAACAGGTGTTATGCTGATAGTTTGTCTATGGCTCAGCCCTGATGATTTCTCTGTATTTGTCTATGCATTGGCAAAGCGACTTGTGTGCATTTTCCTGGCTGGCTGGAACCTACTGGGCTCTGTGCGCTATATATTTTGATTAGGTGGCTACTTGAATCANGAGATCTTCAATTTCTTTCTTCAGAGGATTGAAGTTCTTGTCATACTGATCTTTTGCTTGCTTGGTTAGAGTCACACCATGATACTTTATATTGTTTGTGGCTATTGTGAAGAGTGTCATTTCACTAATTTCTGTCTCAGCCTTTTTATCCTTGGAGTATAGGAAGGCTACTGATTTGTTTCAGTTAATGTTTTCTGAAGTTTTTTTAATCAGGTTTATGAGTTCTCTGGTGGAATTTTTTGGGGTCACTTAAGTATAACTATCATATCATCTGCAAATAGTGATACTTTGACTTCTTTCTTACCAATTTCAATCCCTTTGACCTCCTTCTGTGGTCTAATTCCTCTGGCTAGGACTTCAAGTACTATATTGAACAGGTAGATAGAGAGTGGACAGCATTGTCTAGTTCATGATTTCAGTTGGATTGCCTCAAGATTCTCTCCATTAAGTTTGATGTTGGCTAATGGTTTGCTGTATATTTCTCTTACTTTGTTTAGGTATGGGCCTTGAATTCCTGTTATTTCCAAGATTTTATCATGAAGAGGTATTAGATTTTGTCAAATGCTTTCTCAGAATCTAATGGAATGATCATTTGGTTTTTATCTTTGAGTTTGTTTATATAGTGGACTACATTGATGGATTTCCATATATTGAACCATCCCTGCATCACTGGGATGAAGTACATTGATCATGGCGGATGATCGTTTGATATGTTCTTGGATTCAGTTAGCAATAAATTTACTGAGTATTTTTGCATTGATATTCATAAGGTAAATTGGTCTACAGTTTTCTTTCTTTGTTGGGTCTTTGTGTGGTTTAGGTATCAGAGTAATTGTGGTTTCATACAATGAATTCTATTTTGTGGAATAGTTTGAAGAGTATTTGTATTAGGTCTTCTTTGAAGGTCTGATAGAACTCTGCATTAAACCCATCTGTTCCTGGGCATTTTTGGTTGGGAGACTATTAATGACTGCTTCTTCTTTTTTTTAAATGACTGCTTCTTTAGGGGTTATGGGATAGTTTAGACCTTTTATCTGATCCTGATTTAATTTTGGTATCTGGTATCTTGCCAGAAAATTGTTCATTTCATCTAGATTTTGACTTTTGTTGTTTGTGCCCGAGGTAAGTTTCCTGTATGCAGCAAAATGTTCAGTCCTGCTTATGTCTAGTCTGTTAGTCTATGTCTTTTATTGGAGAATTAAGGGCATTCATATTAAGAGATATTAAGGAGAAGTGATTGTTACTTCCTGGTATTTTTGATGTAATTTTTATGTTTGTGTGGTTATCTTCTTTTGGGTTTGTTGAAAGAAGATTAATTTCTGGCTTTTTCTAGTGTGTAGTTTCCCTCCTTTTGTTGGTGTTTTCCATTCATTACCCTTTGAAGGGCTGGATTTGTGTGAAGATATTGTGTAATTTTGTTTTTGTCATGGAATATCTTGGTTTCTCCAACTATGGTAATTGAGAGTTTTGCTGGGTATAGCAGCCTGGGTTGTCATTTTTGTTCACTTAGGGTCTATATGACATCTGCCCAGGGTCATCTAGCTTTGTAGTCTTTGGTGAGAAGTCTGGTGTAATTCTGATAGGTCTCCTTTCATATGTTACTTGACCTTTTTAACTTACTGCTTTTAATATTCTTTCTTTGATTTGTGCATTTGCTGTTTTAATTATTATGTAACAGGAGGAATTTCTTTTCTGGTCCAATCTATTTGGAATTCCATAGGCTTCTTGTATGTTCATGAGCATGTCTTTTTTTAGGTYAGGGAAGTTTTCTTCTATAATTTTGTTGAGGACATTTACTGGACCTTTAAGTTGGAAATCTTCATTCTCTTCTACTCCTACAATCCTTAGGTTTGGTCTTCTCATTTTGTCCTGGATTTCCTGGATTTTTTGATCAGGAGCTTTTTGCATTTTTCATTTTCTTTGACTGTTATGTCAATGCTTTCTATGGTATCTCCCGCATGTGAGATTCTCTCTTCTATCTTTTGCATTCTGTTGTTGATTCTTGCCTCCATGACTCCTGATCTCTTTCCTAGGTTTTCTATGTCCATATTTGTTTCCATTTGTGATTTCTTTATTGTTTCTACTTCCATTTTTAGATCCTGGATGGTTTTGTTCAATTCCTTCACCTGTTTGGTTGTATTTCCTGTAATTCTTTAAGAGCTTCTACCTTCTTACCTGTGTTCTCCTGTATTTCYTTAAGGGAGTTATTGATGTCCTTCTTGAAGCCCTCTATTAGCAACATGATCTGTGATTTTAAATCAAAATCTWGCTTTTCTGGTGTGTTATTCAGGACTTGCTGATGTGGTAGAATTGGGTTCAGATGATGCCAGGTTGCCTTGATTTCTGTTGATATCATTTGTGTGTTTGCCTTTAGCCATCTGGTTATTTCTGGTTTTAGTTTGCCCTGCTTCCTCTGACTGGTGTTTGTCCCTCCTTTGTGCCTGCAAGCCTGTCTCAGCACCCCTGGGTGGCAGGCTCTCCACTGGTACATAGCACTGTGGCTCAGCCAAGCTCCTGGGTGTAGGTGGATCCCAGAGAGACCCTGTCCCATCTGCTCTGCGACTCCTGTGTTCCCTGGGCTCCTGGTGTACCTTTCTGCTTTGTCACTGGAGAGAAAAATCTTGTTTGCCTTTTTTTATTTAATGGCTTGAAAAATACTTTTTCATTGAGTGTATTTTTTATTCGTTTTTTACACACAAATGACTTCTTTTAATATGTTTCCTTTTTATCATTTTTCGCCCCCTCTACAGAAGTTTGTGGTTGTTGCTGGTTTTGAACTACAACTAATATCTAATAAAGAAAATTAAAATGATTTAGTTGTTGTTAGTAGCTGATATTCAGTCAGATTGTTTTGAAGAGTTCATAAGTGTGAAGGAAGTACAAGGTGAAAAATAATCCCAACCTCTCAGCAAATTGGAAGTTCAGGATATCTAAAATAGACAGGATCTACCTGCCAGGATCACATTTTAGATTATAGCTGCCCTTGGAATAACAACTTCATTGATTCGATTAACTCAGTTATCCAAGGTCTGCCTCTAACTGGCAGAACTCAAAGATAGGTCTTTGCCAGCTAGAGAATCTAGTGAATGTGGTTTCCAGATTTCACTTTGAACTACTAAAAARTGCTTGGAAGTGGGGAAGGTGCAGTTGACTTGATAGATCTACCAGAATACCTTCTTTTAAATTTCTTTTTTTATGTCCTACAAACACAGATATTCCTCAGTTGAATATCCTTTTATTTAAAAGGATATTTTAAATTATTTAATTTAAAATTTTAAAACTCCCTGGAAGGTCTGAAATATGTCAGAAATAAAGTTCAAACAATGTTCAGATTACTAGGTATTCAAATGAAGGAGTACAAAGTTTTGATGATATGAAATCATAAAAATGATAATGACTTTTTTTAGTCTAGCAAAAGAAACTATATTCAATGTGTTTTATGCAAACTACAAACTTAAAGGATATTTCTTTGATATTTCTCTTAGTGGGCTTTGTACTACATAATGCCACAATAGTCAGTACTTCTTTCATTGCCTACTTAATTTTAATATTTGAAGAGTGAAGGAAATTCATAGTGTGTCTGGTCAGTAGCTTTGAGGACATGTAACCATAAGGAACACCCTCGCTCTTCCATGTAATTTACTTATTTTCTACTCACATTTGCATTAAGTAAATTATGCACTAAGAATAAAGTTAAAGTTGATGGCCCATCTGATTATTTTTCATGGTTAGCATAGCCAATATCATGTTAGTAACTAAATTACAGAACCTCAATAGAATAATTGGTAGTACATTCATAAAGCTTGTATACAAGAGAAGGCATTAAAAATTAGCTCTTGCCTTACTATAATTTGAACATGTCCCAGGGAATGGCTTTCTTCTCTGAGCATTGTTGAATCATTGTAAGCAACAAACTAGAGGTAAGTGAGTCCAAATATATGTGAAGTTTTCTCTTGAAATTATAAACACTTTTATATTATGAATTTTAGTAAATAAAGTGAGGAGAGGAAATGGTAGAAGATTGTTTAACCCAGTACTATCAT
>BDUI01003277.1:113585-123948 GCA_002335545.1 Apodemus speciosus | reverse complement strand
GGAAATCAGTTTGGTGGTTCCTCAGAAAATTTGACATAGTACTACTGGAGAACCCAGCTATACCACTCCTGGGCATATACCCAGAAGATTCTCCAACATGTAATAAGGACATATTCTCCACTATGTTCATAGCGGCCTTATTTCTAATAGCCAGAAGCTGGAAGGAACCCAGATGTCCGTCAACAGAGGACTGGATACAGAAACTGTGGTACATTTATACAATGGAATACTACTCAGCTATTAAAAACAATGAATTCATGAAATTCTTAGGCAAATGGTTGGAACTAGAAAATATCATCCTGAGTGAGGTAACCCAATCACAAAAGAACACACGATATGTACTCACTGATATGTAGATATTAGCCCAAAGGCTCAGAATACTCAAGATACAACTCACAGACCACATTAAGCTCAAGATGAAAGAAGACCTAAGTATGGATACTTTAGTCCTTCTTAGAAGGGGGAATGGAATACCCAYGGGAGGGGATACATAGACAAAGTGTGGAGCAGTGACTAAAGGAAAGGCCATCCAGAGACTGCCCCATTTAAACCACTCTTGACATTGAATAAAACAACTGAAACTCAAGTATCTCAGTATGTCCCTACAAACTTCTTTAACCCCTCTAGCCACTCAGGTAAGGCCATTTGGGCATGTTACCAACTCATTAATCTAGTTCACCAGTGTCACCGTGCCCCACTACTATTTACTTTGTACAAAGGTCCATGATTCTGCAAGACAGCAATCTCCCTTAGCTACAGGGATACATTCCATGGTTCACAAAATCATGGTAATCTCAAGCCTTTTATATGCAATATTTTCCTTTACATATAGAACTGTGATAAAGCTGAACTATTCAATTATATATTATAAGATATTAGAAATAACAATAAAACTGCATAATCATAGCAACATAACATAATAAAAGCTATGTGAGTATAGGTTCCGCCACCAAATATCAACTTGTACTATATGTTTTCTGATTGTTTTTCTTTGAGTACATGTGTGGTACCTGTGTGAAGAGACAAGATGTACTATTCAAGCATTGTGATGCAGTATTATATATTAACATAACATATTAATATTAGCATTCAAGCACTGCTAATACCAAACAGTCTACTAGCAAAGGTGTCTGCAAGAACAGCGTATAGTCAGTGTATACTTAGGACAMAGACATGATTCACTTACCAGGCAATCCGCAGCATAGGATTCTATCACACAGTTCTGAGTTTTATGAAGTTTAAAATCTATCCATTATTGCTGATAGTTTCCATTTAATTTTTTTAGGAAACCCAGGTAACAAATATGAAGGGATCATGGTCTACCAGTATTTTGGCTCCCCATTTAATGTTCTTTGAGCTGGTTTTTCATTTGTAAAATTTCTTTATTGCCAATGGGAATGTTGGGGACAAATGCAAGAAGAAGACATGACAGAGAGCGAAAGCAAGCCCAGCCTTCACCCCTAGGCTGGGCCTAGTTCTTTTCTCTGTATTGAACTTTGCYAGCATGGGATGGATTACCCAGGAAACTGATGTGCCTCTTCCCTACAGACTGGTTTTACAAAAGTTGTAGTTTTACCAAAGTTGATTTGGGCTTGTTCAGAATTAGTTAATATACACCACCACTACCACCCCTGCTTTCAGTATCCTCGTCCCCTAGTCAYTGGATGAAAATAAAATACAYGGTATCTAAATTGTTTAACTAGTTTTGGGGATTTTAAAGGAATTGACCTAAAATATAGATATGTAATATAAGTTTACCAATAATTATTAAGCACAACCCTCCGCAGYGCCACGGCTGCTCGGGTAGTGAGCATTTCCTTGCTGGAGCTGAAATGGTGAGGTTTGACAGAGGGCGCCTGGCTCSCTGCCCGTCCTGCTTGCCGTCCTCTCAGCCCCGCTGGGCCAGCCCAGGGGCACCAGCTCATGCAGCCCACACTGGCCGTGTATACTTGGTTCAGGATACAGGTTTAATGTCAAAGCCCACTTGTTAATTTATTTTATTTTTAAATATCAAAGGAAGCTTCTGTGTGCTCTTCTCATCTGAGTTCCTAGTTTGTAGCTACACTTAATTTGGAAAAACCTTGGAGAAAGCTATGTATTGTCCCACTTTTAAGCTGTGGTTCTCACCTTCCTAATGCTGAAACCCTTTAATACAGTTCCTCATGTGTGGTGACCCCAACCATAAAGTTATTCCATTGCTGCTTTGTACCTATAAGTTTGCTATACATAAAAATTTTGCTATGCGTATAAAATATCTGATATGCAGGATATRTGGTATGTGACCACTGTGAAAGGGTTCAAGCCCCACAGGGATCACGGCCCAGTTGAGAACCACTGCTTTTGAGTGACACAGTCCTCACCAAGTATTCAAGCAAAATGTCTTCCCTTAGTTTACCTCCTTTGAGGTTAAGAATAACCATGTAATTCATCTTTATTTTTCAACTAAAAATTAAGATAACCATTCTTAGGTTAATTATAATGAGACAAATTCTTTGAGACTGTTATATAATCCAGTTTATACATGCAAATCATAGATTTGTTTAAAATACATTCTAATGGATCTTCTCAAATTCATTTAAGTTAAAATTATTTAGCTAGAAAAACTATAATAAATGTAATAAAATGCTTTCTTTGCATAATTAATATGTGGCTCCTTGGCTATACTTTAGTCAAAAGTCTTTGTGTGTGTGTGTGTGTGTGTGTACATATATATATATATATCTGTATATGTCTGTCTGTATGTGTGTGTTTGTGTGTACGTGTGTACGTGTGTGTATATACATATTTATGTGTGTGTGCATATGTGTGTATGTGTGTGTATATGTCCATATGTGTGTGTATGTAGACACATACACAAAGTGAGCTTAGTGATAAGGCTGTTGCTTCCATATGTCAGAGATGGGATTTGTTGTCTACACTGTTGTATCAACACCCCACATTCTCACAGTCTAGAAAAGTTCACTTCATTATGCACATTGCATTATGAAGGCTGTTTACTGTCTCTTCTTTCTGTTAAGAAAACCAGCTCTTTTTTGTTACTAAATGAGTGTCAGGGGCGCATGTGCTTAGTAGGTTTTCTGAAAGTACTGGTGTGGGGTAGTACTGAGGAGCCTTTAGACTGAACACAGTAGCCAGGTCACAGTAATCTGTCATTCTCGTTCTTTTTATAACTTCACAGACAGGAATGACTTCTGCTTCCTTTCACGAAGGAGCCTCTGTTATAGTTTTTTTTAATCATGGCCTTATGAATAAATTATCTTTAACTTAGCCTAGGACAAAACTTTAAAACGTCCAGCACAGTGTTCATCCCTGCCTTTTTGAGCTTTGTGATATGTATTCAGTAGAAGTTCCTGATAATTTGTTAACAAGGCGTTTTGAGCCTTTTGGACAGATGCACATACTGTTTTCAATCTTCATGGTTAATAATTCGATTTTGTATCTGATGCCAGAACACCCCGACTCTTAATCACTGCTCATTGTCACAGGTCTATTATCTCCTAACTGTCTGAGTGCCCCCATTGACCTCGAGCTGACATTATAAGCTGTGTCTAATCTTTTCAGTCTATATTTCTAATGCGTCTTTTCTCTTTCCTTTTTCCTGCTCCCTGTTTAGCATCACAATGGGGCTGCCTCTGAGCCCAGCCGCTGACTCTGCCCGCTCCGCAAGGCACGCCCTTTCTCTCATCGCCACCGCCAGACCACCCGCCTTCATCACCACCATCGCTAAGGAGGTGGGCAGCCTGCAGCCGCTCCACTGCCCCTGTCAGAGGAGCTCCTCCMCGCTGTACTCTGGGTCAGACCGCAAAGAATCCTTGTAGTTTGTAGAAGCAAAGCAAGTGTGTGCACATGCACCAAGTTCCACAACTATGGAATTCTGTTTTCGTGCTTCTTTCTATTCTCAGAATGAACATACTTGTAATCTTTGGCAATACCTTTCAATATGAAATACAGTAGGTCTATGAGAATTAGAAGGTATTAAAGGTATTCACATTTCTCAAGTGTAAGCAAATACTTGAAATCAAAACTAAGCTTATTTCGCAGTGGCTCTCAAAGTGTATACAAAAATCATAAGCCATAAAAGCGGTGATTGTTTTTCCTAGTCTGTGTCGCAGATAAAGACTGGGGAGGTGTTCTAATTAATTGCCCACAGTCAGCTGACAAACCATAAAGAACAWTGAGCCAATTCTATGTTCTTCTGTGTACATCTTCGTGAGAGGAAGGAAAGAATCAGTTCCTAGTGCTTGGGAAGGTTTGTCCCCGTCGGCATTGGTACTGCACAGCTCTGTGTCCCAGGGTATGGGCTCTGTCTGAACTGCTTTTCCTGTAGCTGCAGTGAACTTTTAAAACAGTAAATACCATTGAGCATGCTCAGATAACCTGGAACCTACTGGGCCCTTGTCTGCCCCAGAGCCAGCCTTACAGGCATGCTGAGGAAACAACTAGACAGGAGGTGAGATGGTCCTGACTGGATGGAGTTTGTATGGTTNTCAGGAACTATCTGCCTTATACTTTGAGACAGGATCTCTATAGGACTCTCTATAGAGACCAACCATAGAACYATGTAAAGGTGAAAGGAGAGACCTGACTCCACAGGGCAGGTGTCTGACTTCTGTGCATGTGCTACGGCATGCAAGCACACCATCACTGCACACTGCACCTCTCTCTCACACACACTATGCACATAAACATGCATGCATACATTTGCACTTGGCTGGCTAGTGAGCCCCGTTTCCGTTTACCCAGCGCCAGGATTCCAAGCCTGCGCTGCACGGCCAGGCTTTACGTGCTGTTCCTCATGCTTGCACAGCAAGTTCTTTGTCAACTGAGTCACCTCCCCAGCCCCACACTCTTCCTCTTAAAAGACACTTCCCAGCTATCCTCTGGAGTGSCCACTCAGTATGTGTCTTCTCGATAGTCTGTCCTATTTAAACCTCAAACACTGGACGTTGCTGGACTTTTAGATAGTTTCCAAAACAACAGGAAAACCGTGATATCATCTTGTGTTTATCTAACCTTACTTCAGTGGGAATTCTTAATAGGAAATGCACCATCTTCTGCACCCCCATGCAGGTGTGCATGCTTAACACACATATATGAGTGTGTAAATACATATATAATATACATATGTATTTATATTTATATGCTATTTGCATCTAATACTATGAGGTGTTATACTGATGAAGGATATTTGAGCCTTAATTAACCAAATCTGCTTCAGGTTTGTCAGCAAACTCAGACCTGGAATAATTGAAAATGCACCAATCTAATGACATTGGAAAAGGATTGACAACATTCTACCGCTATACATATGCACAGCCAAGGCATGTGACCAACATGAATGGCATACATGTAATTATTAAAAACATTTGAGAAAGCCAAGTTCTAAAAACTGCCTGTCATTATTAGGCAAGCTGTGTTAATGCCACATATGTAGCTTCTGGGTGAAAAAAAGTTGTGTTAATGCCCACGTATGTAGCTTCTGGGGGRAAAAACAAACTAGTGAATCCAGGAAGAAAAACAGAGCAGGCAAACACCTAGTGTATCACATGTTCTCCTAAGGGGTAGCTAATGTTCTGTTTGGATTTAAACAACAATGCTGCTATTCATACGTAAAGTATTAAATGTCTCTTCTCCCATGTAATAAATTCCTCCTGACCTCTGGATTCCCATGGTGCTTGTGACTAGAGACTCTAAAGGTGAGGAGTGTGACTTCACTTGATTCTGAGCGTGCTGTTGTTGTCTGCGGATTTGATTGGTTTTGATACAGGCTCCTATGCATCTCAGGCTGGCCTCAACTTCTCTGTACCAGCTTTGAAGTTCTGATCCTGCTGCCTCTATCTCCTGAGTGCTGGGATTACAGGCATGTGCCACCACACTCAGTTTTATGGAATTCTGGAAAATCAAACCAGGGTCTTTGTGAGTGCTAGGCAAGCACTCAACTGTTGAGCCTTGTTGCTTCGTTTAAGAAATAAACATGTGGGACTTGGTGTGACTGCAGCCCTGCAGCCCTTCCTGGGCTGAGCTCACTCTGCTACCCCTGAGCCTGAGTCTGAGTGTTCCTGACAGTACCAGGAAGACTCAGTCACAGCAGGTACTTACTCAGCCCAGCACCAACGCTGGTAGAAGAACCTCCTCCACCGACTGCCTCCATCTCTCTCTTCTGGGAAATAGACCTGGATTGTGTGCTCTGCTGAATTAGGCTTTGTATTTCATTGTGTCTGTTANTCTATCTCCTGAGTGCTGGGATTACAGGCATGTGCCACCACACTCAGTTTTATGGAATTCTGGAAAATCAAACCAGGGTCTTTGTGAGTGCTAGGCAAGCACTCAACTGTTGAGCCTTGTTGCTTCGTTTAAGAAATAAATATGTGGGGCTTGGTGTGACTGCAGCCCTGCAGCCCTTCCTGGGCTGAGCTCACTCTGCTACCCCTGAGCCTGAGTCTGAGTGTTCCTGACAGTTCCAGGAAGACTCAGTCACAGCAGGTACTTACTCAGCCCAGCACCAACGCTGGTAGAAGAACCTCCTCCACCGACTGCCTCCATCTCTCTCTTCTGGGAAATAGACCTGGATTGTGTGCTCTGCTGAATTAGGCTTTGTATTTCATTGTGTCTGTTAAGGCCGTAGCGAACCAGATGTGGTTTKCTGCAGACATGACTTCAAAAGCTGTAAACACACTTATCAGGAAACTGCAGAACAGGAGGCAGCCGGCGACAGTCAAGGTCACTGACAGGTGACACGGCAAATAAAGGGAGATTAAAAGCCATGACTTGTCTGACATGGACCCATTTGATACTTACCAGGAGTAGGATATGGAACACTGCCACCTTGACAAGAAGTCATTGAATAGCACACAATTTCTTAGAAAGAGGATCTCTGTCATTTTTTCTCTAGGAAAAAAGAAGAGTAACTAAATAAAACAAAGTGCAGGTAGCTGTCTGCCAATAGGCCTGCTGTCTGCACTGACCTTTCTGAACCTTTATTAAGGATTTACCGCCGTACAGGATTTCTGCTAAGCACTCATCCAAGTCTCACCCCAGTCTTGTTTACCATCGTTCCAATAATTAGGGGAGAGGAAACTGGGACTCTGGGGGTTTCTGGTAAATTTCCCAAGTGAGTCAGTCACAAGCCAGGACTGGGACTTTGTAATTGTGCCATAGTTTAGTCAGGCAACAGAGATTTACTACAGAGAAGGCAGGAGGTCACCAGATGCAATCCAGATGGCACTGCCTGCTGGCAGTGTGGACAACTGGCAAAGAAAGTCCCACCTCTTTATTGGACACTGTACCGTCTGCAAGCCTACAGGTGCAAGCCATGTAGAACCACGGGCCAGCCGTGGGCAAGGGAGTGCGCATGGAGGAGCCACACAGCCACCGAGCCTCGATTCTGCATCGGCGCGGCCTAAGGAAGAGTTTATAAGCCAAGCTGTCTTCTGTTTCACACACCGTGCTATGTATGACAAGGAGATTCACTACCCGAGAAAGGCCATTTGGAAAGAATCTTCTGCTGTGCACTTCACAATTCTCTCTGAGTGTAGCTTTATAAACAGTTTGAAAATCAGACTTAAGCAACTGGGAACATTCACTGAAAACAAACCAAATTAAACTATAATTCTCTAGGCGCTGGAGATGTGGATCAGTCAGTGAAGGACTTGATGGGAAAACAATAGAGACAAGAGTTCAATGCCCAGCATCTCTGTAAAACACATCTGTAATCCCAGAGTTGGGGGAGGGAAATGTGGGTCTCAGGCTCAGTGAGAAACCCTGCCTCAAAAACTAAGGNATGGGAAGCAGTGAAGTTATGAATTCATATGTAGAGTAACGTGTGGACTGCAAGTGTGAGGATAGTAAGCTTCCACCGTGTTTCAGTTACACACGCACTTATTGTTGTACACTTGTATCAAATGTGTGTGTTGTTTGAATGAGCAGTTTTATTTAACTTAGAAATTTTTAATCAGTTTTCCCTATGAATGGAATGTGTACAGGGGGTCATATTGATTGCCTCAAGGAAGTTTTACATTGGTCTGATAGTTCTTTATATTAATTACATTTCAGAACATTATTATTTATACAAAAATATACACAAGAATACTCACATCTAAAATATCATAGTAATACTGTGTTAAGGTCTCATGTAACTCAGGAACTAGCTTATCTGTAATACTAATGTTAGCAAGTAAAATGGAGGCAGGAGAAACAGTTCAAATCATCTTTATCTGCATACAGTTTAAGGCCAGCTACAGGAGATTGTGTCTCAAAATGATGATGGTGATGATGGTGATGATGATGAKGAGGAGGAGGAGGAGGATGCATGAGGAAGCTGTAGAATTTTATTAGACCATACTTACTCAGTTTTTATTATACGTGACGCTTCTTTGTGACTGAAAACAATTCCTGACCTGCCCTGAGTGATCTGTTTCGACGGTTCTGGTTGATTGCATGTTTCATTTCGCTGTAGTAAGTGAAAAGTAAAGCAGTGAGTAGCAATGCAAACCTGTGCGGGGCAGCGATGGCCTCTGCAGCGTGGCAATTGTGTTGTAGGTCCACAGACACACGGCCCTCGCAGCAAACACCCAGTCGCAGCAGAGTATACACACCACCACCCTGGCAAGGGCTAAAGGCGAAATCCTGAGAGTCATTGAAATTCTCATTGAAAAGATGCCTACGGATGTTGTGGATCTTCTGGTGGAGGTGAGGATGTCATGCTTCCAGTCTTCCTGTCCAGGCCTTAAATGCTCGAGSCTAAGAATAGGGAGGGAGGACTGGAGRGAGGAAGGGACCCGGATGTGTCGCATACTAAGATTAACTTACTCCTGTGCCTTAGTTCCGTTTCCTGAGAACTAAAGTTCTTGGGACCCACCCCACTCTGCATGAGCAGTCAGCTTTAAAGGRCATGACCATCTGTTGCTGTAGACAAGACCAAGAATATCCTGTAATATCCATGGGCTTAAAATAGTTTTTATTTATTTAAAGTTAATATGCAAACTATATGGATTTACACAGGCAAAATGAGGGCTATTGGAGTCATTTACATTTTAGAAAATCAAGCACTTGAAATTAACGTTTGATCTGTGTCTTTTTGTCAAAGGTAATGGACATCATCATGTACTGCCTGGAAGGATCTTTAGTTAAAAAGAAGGGTCTTCAGGAATGTTTTCCAGCTATCTGCAGGTAAAGAAACCTTCAGCAGCATGCAAAATAATTGATTTTCAGTAACAAATAATTTAAAAATTTAGTAAGGCTAAATGAGATAATCAGATATAATCCTGACAGTTTGTGATAAGAACTCAGATAATGGAACTAGTTATTTAATCGGTTATCATGGACATTTTGGTCATGGCTCAGAAGTGTAGACCTCTGTTCCCACAGTCTACTCCTTGTTACTTGTCTTACAAAACACTGGGAAGACTTCTGACAACTTCCCAGTGACAGAAACCAGCAGGCCTTCTTGTCATTCACTAGTAAATTTTATTTGAGAACATGGTATTTGTATAATGTCCTACTGATATAAGGATTTCCCCTGTAAGACTAACACGAAAAGAAGACCATGGCAAGTAGCTCTAAATATGTGCCATATAACTTAGGACTACTCTTTTATGTAACATATAGATTTATTTAAACAAATACAGTGAAGATTATTTTTGCATCAAAATACAGTGCATTGTGGCTTTGTTTTCATTGGGTTTTTGGGTAAAGCTACTTGTTCCATGAGCCTGACAATCTGAGTTTGATCGCTGGGACTAACATGATAGAGTGAGAGAACTAACCCCTGCAGACTCTTCTCTAACTTATACATGCATACATACATATATACATTCATGCATGCATGCATACATACATACATATATACATCATCTTCCGTCATCATCATGCACTAAGTGACTTCTGAAGCAAGCTTCTAAAGTTTGGGGCACTTGTTTTGCTTTTCTTGCTTTTATGTAGTTTGTAGAAATGGCACTCAAACCTGTCCTAGGCAAGTTTTCTCAGAGCTCTTGGTTACCCAGTAGGATGTGATTCTTGTGTTGGTAAGACAGGCTCAGCGCGGCCACCTTTCCTTGGCTTGTGTGCAGGAGCAGTGTGGTCTTAACGATAGTCAGCAGTAAGATCCTAAGAAGCATGGCGCGGCAATGGGCCCTTCATCCTGACATGTTCTAACATTTCTGCAACTGCTTTGTTGACTGGCTTGTGCTGTTTATCTCCCATATGGTTTTCTATATGCAGAAGCACTTACATACTGTTCTGTCATGTAACAGTTTGACGTGCTGCCTAGATGTTAAAATGTGAGCACAGATAAAGTCAGGCCATGTAACACACATGTACATGGTGTAGCAGTGTGGACAGGCACATTTTCCTCTTGTATTAGAAT
>BDUI01003277.1:88228-105209 GCA_002335545.1 Apodemus speciosus | reverse complement strand
ACATCACATGCAGAAGGAAGTAGTCTAGAGGTATGGGGGACCCCAGAGGCCTCAGCATTTTCCTGCAGCAGCACCAAAGTGGGTTCCTATGCAAGACTCACATACATACATACAAATATATGTACATATATATATATATATATATTTATATGTTTTTTATTATTATTACAAGAGCCAGGAAAGAAATTTTAATATAAAATCCTTAAGCCAAAACCAGGGCACGAGACTGCCACTGGCCTGAAATCTTCAAAGTGTTTTTCAGTAATGTTAGTCAAGTAGTAAGTTTCAAAGAATGAAAAATGCTAGAACTATAATAGATGGTCTTTTCAGGCAGAYCAAAGATTTTATACCAAGAATAGATTTAATCTTTTTTTATCCCATAAATAATGGTTTGTAGATGATGTAGGAGGAGGAAGAGGTTGAAATCTAAAGCAGGAATAGTAGGTAATACAACAAAAACCTTYAGTTTAAGATTCTGTCATCAGAGATGTTTTGTTTTTAAAAATSTTATTTTGAAGGTGATAGTATTTTGTAGTAGGATTTTGGTAGMATAAGCTGTTAAATTTTTGCAATTATGCCATGGCAAATTTTATCTCTATAGTTATTAACTACAAAGAATAAATGTTAAGAGATGTGTGAGGAATTAAGTTTCTTGTTACTGTAATAGGATGTAAATTACATATGAATATATATGTGCAGAGAAGGATGCCACTAGTAACACAGATATAGATAGGAGCACACCTGATACTCAGACTGATATAATTACTAATAACAAAACAGCAACTGTTTTAAAATTCTTCAAAAGCATATTAATTTTCATATTTAAGAATATTAGATTTTGAATGCAGATTCCCATTTATTATTGAAATAGAATAATATGCTACTGTCTGTGGATGATATTGCAAAGCATTTGCAAGTAGTGTCTGCCTTCCATGTTACTGAAGATGAAGCCCTGGCCTTCCATAAATCACAAGTTGATTATGAATGAGGCTTATGGATAAGACAAAACATCTCAGAATTTATAACTTTTTAATAAATAGTAGATAAAAAATTTAAAGCACAATAGATTGTTTTCTAGATTTTTAATATATGTGTGACTGTCATATGACTGCCAAGGCAAAAATGGCTGTCAGGATGCCACTGCTGCTAGTTTCCTAGAATTACAGACTTGTCCTGTATCTTACTTCAAGAATGCATTGGAGTACTCTTCCTCTTTGATCTCCTTAGGGTTTCTGTTGCTGTGATAAAACACTGGCCATAGGCAACCTGGGGAGAGAAGGGTCRGCCTCAGCCCCAGCTTGCAGCACCACAGAGGGGCRATGGGTACTGCTTTGATCTCCATGGCATCCTTGGCCTGCTTTCTTATACAACCTAAGACCACCTGCATAGGGGTGTTACYGCCTGCAGTGGGCCAGGCCCTCCTGGATCAATCATTAGTCAGAAAATACCCCAAAGGGCAATCCAATGGAGGCAATTTCTCAACTGGGATTCTCTTTTCCAAGGTGACTCTAGTTTGGATGTATAAAGCAGACAAAACTAACCAAACACATCGCATTCTACTCTATATTAAAAGGGCCTTCGTTTTCTCAGGCTCCGCGTCTATACCACTCAGGATGACCTGCTGAAGGGTAGTGCCACCCACGGTGGCCTGGCCCTTCCGTGTCAGGCTTGCCTGTAGCCAGTCTCATGGAGGCATTTCCTYGACTGAGAGTCCTTTTTGTAAAATAACTCCAGTTGATRTAAAACCAAACAACACAAAAAACTTATGGAACAAAGGAGGGCACAATAAATAATGTGATTGGGAAAGATGTCTTCAAATACAGTATTTAGTGTAGCTCCCTTTACTTGAACAGCTCATGGGGACCATGTCAAAGTATATTTAAACTTTGTGAACATAAAAATCGTTCCTGGTTTACCTGATTTCTTGTACTGTTCTCACCTATAGATCCCAGATGTATGGACTTGAAATGAGTATGTCAGAGCCTAGATCAGAAATTCAAGTACTTAATCTACTCCCAAGCCTAACCTAGAAAGGGGTAAATAAGCCAGCCTATCACAGCCCCTTACTGCCTGTCGCCTCAGTTACGTAGCCAAATTAGTAAATCTAAATACTGTATTTGAAGAYATCTTTCCCAATCATTTTCACGATATTTTTTTCTGGTGAGTAGCTTTCTAACATCATTAGAATTTAGGAGATATACTATTTATGTAGCCTTTTTTATTGTTCTATGAGACTATATTTCAATAGTTAAGTAATATGAGAACATAACTGAATATGGGAGCCTCTCAAAATCCTCATTTCTACTCAAATAGAAGTGTTTGCATAAGTTGTCAGAAAACTGGATTTTCAGATTTATCTTTTTTGCCTTTGATCCTTTGTGCCTCAAACTTTTGAAGTGTATTTATTGCTATAAACTTGTTTCCTATCAAAAATGATTTTTTTAAAAACATAGCCTTATTCTGTTGGTAATCCTTGCTGGCCTGAAACTTACARTGTAGTCCACACTGGCCCAAAGTCACCTCAGTGCCCTTGCCTCTGCCTTCCATGTGCTGGGTTTGTAAATGTGACCCAGCCACTAGAGCTGGCTGAAAATTCATTAGTAGGCCTAAATGAATTCTACATCAATTCTACTTCAGGTGATTTTTCAAAAGTACTCAGTRCTAAAGAGAAACATTTTTTAATTCATATGTTGGTTACAGATGTATTTATTTAGAAATAATCAAGATATAACGGGATTAAAGCTTTTATCTACATGTATATATATACACACGTATACATATATTTTATGTATGCATGTGTGCATGTATRCACATTGGCTTTAATCTTTGAGAATATTGGTTTTGTCTTAAATACACAGGCAATCTCACCTGGCTTTTGTTTTTGTTGTTGTTGCAAAATGCTCCCTTCAGGTTCTACATGGTCAGCTATTATGAGCGGAGTCACAGAATTGCAGTTGGAGCACGCCATGGCTCAGTAGCCCTGTATGACATCCGGACTGGAAAATGTCAGGTAAATAAATCATCGTGAGTTCCTCTGCATGAAGCTATTGAAGGGAGTGAGAGACTAGCCCTTCACCAGGTGACGGACTGGGCCACTGGAACATTATGGATAATGTGCGAGAGATCGATAGTTTAATGAAGTACTCCAAGAATATAGCGCCCCACCGTCTCCATTCCCTATGATAGGAGGCTGCGTGGTTCACAGTGGAGCAGAGAGAGGAGCCACTTTTCGTGATTGATTTTACAGGGTGTCTCTTCTTCATTCAGTGTTGTCTGGTTTTCCTACATCTGACATGTTTCCTGAAGAAAGTTGGATGCTACCTGTGAGGAAGTGGTGACAGAGTGAAAACTAGGAGAACGATGAGTCAGTTAACAATGATGAGGCAGTAATCATGTCGGAGTTCATACGACAAATCACAGTAGCATTTAACACAACTCTGCAGAACTGGTGATCTGTTCACAATGATAGTATGTCACTCTTTAGACTCTATACTGCATTTTATGATTTTATGACATCTTATTGTTGATGAATTTTTTTTGGCTTTGATCTTATTTATCTGATTTTCAAAATATRCCCAGTGGATAGGTGAGGCAAGTATATCCCCGTTGAGACAGAAAAGGACTTGAAGCTCAGTGTTTTAAAATACTGTTTTCCAGAGTCACCCCATTAGTTAGCAGCAAAGCCAGGACTGAAGTCTACCAAGGACCTAGAAAATGCTGATGATCATTGACCACAGAGTGCYAAGTCATGCCTTCTCCTGTTTCAGCCTAACATTTAGTACTGCTGGGTTCTTACAGTGTAGAGAGGAAGTATAAGAAATCCGTAAGTGTCGAAGACTGTAGACTATTTCTCCAGTGTAGTAAGCCGTTAATCTAATGCCCCCTTCAAAGCTTCCTTGATAATCTGCCATGAAATAGTTGTCAGGACTCATAATAAGTGCTAGGGGTAAAAGACTGAGGTTTCAGACATTTTTAAAGGGTGCTGTTTGAGTGTTAAGTGCACTTCTCTGAGGATGCCTCTGTGCATAGAGTATGCGCCACTGGCATACTCGTTTACTCTCTAGTTGGTGTGTTTCCTTCTCCAGCTCACTCTGGTCCATATCCCTTTCCTCTCGGCTCTTATTGAAATCAGTGAAAACACTCGGAAGCTTGATTTGTGCTCTTTATATAATTCTTTTGAAAGGGATAACTTCAAACAGCATTTCCGAAATGCCCTGTTAAAAACCTTTATTTGTTTTGTGTGGGGGCAGAGGGCACAGCACATGTGTGGAGATCAGAGGGAACCTTGAGGGAGTCAGTTCTGTGCTCCTATCATGTGGACTCTGAGGATCAAACATAGGATGTCAGGCTTAGCAGTGAGGGCCTTTACCCCCCAAGCCATAYGCCAGGCCCCAGAATATCTTCTAAGAACTTTATTTGTTTGTTTGCATATTTAATTATTTGAGACCAGGTCTCACAATGTATTCCTGGTCTTCAACTCATTAGTCCGGGCTGACCTGGGGGAATTGAAGGGTTCTCCGGTCACTTTGCACCTCTTCCCAGTGTGACCCCATTGAACAAATCTCCCTTCTCTGGTTCCCACTGTTAGTTTGGCTCTTTATTAGCATATTAAGACCTGGCAGCTGAACCTGACTTGGGGCACAGGTTGTRACCCAAGTTCCACATTTCTGTGAATCACAGCATGACTTTGAGCACATAAATTCTCCTTAAGAATTTACTTCACCTTCGGCCTGACTTTCTTTTAATTTATTTGGTATGTTGAGAGATAAGGAAACACATGGGGGTCTGAAGGCAGTCGTTTTAAGAGCTGGCCCTTCCCTTTCCTTCCACCATATTTTGAAGCAATCTCTCCTATTGCTCCTGCTGCTGGCCCAACACTGAGTCTAGCTGGCTGTGAGATCCTGGCCCTTTCTCCTCTCTCCACCTCCTRTATTGCTGGAGGAGTGTTGAGATGGCAGAGATGTGCCACCTCACCTGGCTTCTTCAYGGAAGTTCTGGAGTCAAGCTCAGGGTCATCAGGCTGTGTGGTAAACCTCTTATCCAGAGCCATCTCCCTGGTTCCACAATTGGGCTTTATGCTTCCTGTGTTTRTCATCTCAGGTAATAGACTATTTATTCATCAGTTTATAATTTATCATTTATTCTATTGGTTTTTAAAAATTAAAATAGCTCATCTCCGTGCTAGACAGCATATTACATGCAAGAGATCACAAAATAAACGAGTTTGTCCATCAAGGAGCACCTAGTGGCAGAGACGGGCAGACCCAACTAGCTACCGCATTGTAATCAGACTTGCAGGAAGGGGAGCCCACAGAGCTCAGGCACTAACCGAAAGTTATGAAGAGATCTTGGGGGGCTGCTGTGGAAAGGGTGCCATAGAGGTCTGGACAGAAAACCCTGGACAGTAAGGGGTCCAGAAAAGGAGGAGAGTGACAGAGACGTCATTCCAGGAGGAAGATATGATATGTACAAACCCCAGAAGTTTAGCATGAACAGCAAAGGCCTGCTTATCAGAAACCTTCCATGTGCTGCCCTGTGCACATGGAAGTGGCCCATGTCCCAGCAGTGCTGAGGGCTTGCAGAAGGAGAGACACATCTCACCCATGACATATTAGGTGCCTCATCGGCACAGCTTTGGTAGTAAGTAGTGTGACACTAAGTTCCAAGAAGATAACTGACTACAAACATTTTCAATATTTCTTATATAAACATATATTATTATGTGCAATATAAATAAAATATTTATACAAAAGGGGCTCTGTGAGCTTGCTGAATGTTTTCAGTGTGGGATTTAAAATATTTTATGAAAATAAGCCCCTGTGACTGCTCTGAAATACAATTAATTCTGACAAGCACTCTGAATAGTAGATATCGAAAGGAAGCTAATATTCGAGTCTGAACAGGCATGATTGCTGGCACACCTAAGTGACAGAAGTTCAGAAGACACTGTTGTCTGTGATCAGGACACCACAGTTTGACTTGTAGTTAGGAGAAGCGATGGGCCTTAGAGGACGCTAAGTTGGTGTTTCCCTAATGTTTACAGTGGACAGTCTAGGGGTTTTCTCCTTGCTCTCTTGGCAGCTGCTTCCTGTGACATTCTGGAGCACTGGGGAAGTAGGAAGACGGATGCTGGGAGGACACTGGCTCCGTGACATCCCCAAGGAGTCAGTTACTTAGTAGGCTTCTTGCTCTTACAGGGAAATACTATTCAGAGAAAAACCTCAAAGAAAACAGACAGATTCCCCCAAGCAGTAGTGGAATTTAGATTGTGTTTATCTCAAGTACTCAGTATCTTAAAATAATATTTCTAAGTAACTGTGCAGAGTAATTCTTTTTCTCACCCCAGTTATCAGACCAGCATCAGATCTGGAATGTTAGTATCCCAGTAACTTTGCACCAATAGGAAAATTGAAATCCTTGCAATCCTTGCTCTTGACAAACCCAGTAGCTGCAAAAATCATTTCAGCATCTTTGCAAAAGTATTGAGTAAACATTTTTTTCTTTTTTTCTTCTGAGTTTGTATCTTGAGACAGAGTCTGACAGTATGACCAGGCTGTCCTGGGACTCACTCTGGTTGAGGCTGGCCTGAAACTCACACAAGTCCTCCTGCCTCTGCTTTCCAAGGGCTGTGTTTACAGTCACCTGGCTCAAAACTTCTTCCAATTCTGAGAATTCTTATCATTTCATTCACATCTCTCAGTAGCACTGTGGCTCCCGCACTGCCCTTCCCTTCCCCCCCTCCCACATACAAGAAACAAACATAAGGCTAGAGAGATGGTTCGGTAGTTAGGATCATGAGCAGTTCTTTTAGAGAACCTGGATTTGATTCCCGTCAGCCACGAGATGATTCACAACCATTGCAATTCCAGTTGCCAGGGATCCAGTGCACTGTGCAAAGTGCCAGGGATCCAGTGCACTGTGCAAAGTACCAGGGATCCAGTGCACTGTSCAAAGTACCAGGGATCCAGTGCACTGTCCAAAGTGCCAGGGATCCAGTGCACTGTGAAAARTGCCAGGGATCCAGTGCACTGTCCAAAGTGCCAGGGATCCAGTACACTGTGCAAAGTGCCAGGGATCCAGTGCACTGTGCAAAGTGCCAGGGATCCAGTGCACTGTCCAAAGTGCCAGGGATCCAGTGCACTGTCCAAAGTGCCAGGGATCCTCCACGGACCCTGGACATACACAGTGCCATATACATATATGCAAGCAAGCATTCACACACACAAAAGTAATTAAGTATTTTTAAAGTAGAAATATATATGTTTGTGAATCCATGCATGCATGTATAAGTTTCCTTATATAAGTTATCATGAAATAACTAGAAGCCAGAGTGCAGTTTTCCCTCATGGTCCAGGATCCTCAGGTTCTGGAGCTATTAACTGTGAAATGGTATTTAGCAGATGCCTATTATCTCATATCCTTGATTCTTTGACTTATTCATATTACCTTGGAGAGGAGTGTGAACACTGTGTAAACAGGCGGGAGACCTGACAAAATTTTGACAAAATTTGTCAAAAGAATGATGAGAAAGTCTCCCAGCACACACAATACAGATGGAGTGTTTTGGTTTTTAGAATATTTTTAGCCCACAACTGGTTAAGCCTGTGGGCATAGAGCCTGCAGATACAGAGGCCAACTGCTCACTGAATGTAYTCMATTGTGCATTTGTACAGTTGTACAGGGTACTCAAGAGTATATTGATGTGCCCAGGGATCACTGCCGTATGTCTATTCCTGGTCTGTAAGGATCTTAAAGCAAGGGCTACCYGGCAGTTGTTCCATAAACATTACTCTCCAGTCTGTAGTTCATGATATGTAATATCTAGGAGCTTATGGACTTGGGGCTTTCGTCAGGGTTTGGGAGCTCCTAATGGAGCTCAGGTCTACTGGGAGACAAGGCCCACAGGTGCTTAACACCCAGAGTCCAGCAGTTAGCCCAGAGATTGCTCCTGCTCAAGCATAGAACTAGATARACTGATACATATTTGAAACAATTCCTTTTAATTTACTATCATATAGAACAATTTTATTTCTCATGTCTTTTAATATATGATTAAGAACTTTTTTTATATTGGCCCACTGATTTGAGTTCTAAGATAGTTTTCCAGCTAAGTCAAATTAGTTTTTTATTCTTAAAGTGATCTGAAATCAAAAGCATTTTTACAAATTGGTAAGATAGCTTAGTGTGTAAAGGCRCCTGCCTTTAGCCTGATGACCTGAGTTTAGTCCTCGGGACTCACAAGATCGGAAAAGCGAGATGACCACTACAGGATGTCCTGTGACTACCACATGCTTACAGTGACGTGGCACATCTATGTACAAAATAAATACACGAAAATGTGATTTTAAAACCACGAAGCAGCCTCAGTATAATCCTAGATGTTCCTACTTTGCCTGGACTTTTACATCATTTCATTTAAGCCTAATTTTGTGTTTTAAACATGTGTCCTTTGAAAAGCTCCTTTCTCATGCTTATGGTGTGATTTCCTATTTAATACAACTACATGATTCACACAAGCATCACGACTAACGTAGCTCCAAGGCAGGTGCTATTTGGAGAAAAGAGGCCTTTTGAGCAGACTTAGCAGACCAGTCCTACCGGCGACCGGCATGCCATGGCAGGGTGGTCTGCTTGGCAGGTGGAGATGGAGACTAGAGAGCCTCAGCTACTGCATAAGTTAGAGAAGCAGTGCTGTCCCTCTGTCGTCAGTATGTGCCGGCAAGAAGGGCTGAGTGGCGTCACCACGTGTAGAAGGGACAAGAACAGGAAGAACTTCCTGAAGGACAGAACTATCGGAGCTGATCCATGAGGTGGTGATCCTTGTGTGGCTACATGAGGAGGAGCACTTTGTAGAAAGGATGAAATGTCAGCAGAAGCCTGGAGGCCTTAGCTTGTGGTGCACTGCAGATGGAGTCAGGATTCTGGAATGCCTGGAGGAAGGGGCGAGAGTCTGTGAGTGTGCTAGAGGAGGAGGGGTGAAGGCTGAGAAGGAGGACAGGGTCATGGTATGCCTTTCCTGACAGGAGTCTTCTCAGGATTAACAGTGTGCCTATGTGTGCGCGTGTGCCTGTGTGTGTGTGTGTGTGTGTGTGTGTGTGTGTGTGTGTGTGTGTGTGTGTGTGTTTCTTGAGCTTTTCTGGCCAAGCTCCTTCAAAGGGCAGTTTATTCAGCCTGCCTCCCCACTGGCCCCTTTGCTGCCAGGGTTGATTCCTTCTGTGACTGTCCAAATGGCCATCTCCTGTTAGAGGCGCTCTGAATTCCTTTCATAGCATTGCCCACTCTACACACTTAGATGGCAATTAAGTCTAAGACCCTTCTGATTTCCTCTATGTCCTCAACTAGCCAGTCTCACATATTCTCTCCTACCTACCTTAGATGCTGAAGATGTTCATGAAGAGATGGCACTTACGTGCACGCTGCCATGCTCAAAGTGCATGAACATACTGTGAGGGCTTCATTTTGACATCTGGCTTAGACATGTCTCTGGGTTCTGGAGTCATATAAGGAGCTACATATGTGTCATCTGCTCACGACTATTTAGTAGGGATCTCAAAGGCTAACATGAAAATTTGAACTACTGACTTTCTACTCTTAGCCATAGACCTGCTCTTACAGCATCGGGTCTCCTATCCAATTGTTTGCTCATACCCAAAACTCAGAATGTTCTCAGTGACTCTCTCTTAATATATGTAAGGCCTTTTAACATATATACTGTGCTGCAAATTTAGAAATTTTACCCCTAGAATTTATCTTAAGCTGGTGCATTTCTCTCTAGTCTTTACTTACAAATCTAGACTCTTACCTTCTCTGGACTAGAGTACTTCTAGAAGAGCCTGTCTGCTGTTTCCACTTCCACTTCCTTCTTCATGCTATACTTCCTCACAGCAGCAGAAATGATCTTCTACCAAAGGTAGTTTAAGTCATCACATCTGCTCAAAACTCAATGGTCTTCAGTGCATTGGGAATAATATAAACATCCTTCATCTTCCTTTGCAAGGCCCCTTGTCCCTGACTCTGGCCCATCTTCTAGAMAGGCAACCTAGATCCATCTCCAATCAGCTTCTTCACTGCTTTAACCTCTTCCTGACCTCAAGGCTTTTGACTGTGTTCCTTTTACTTGATGCTTCCACGATGCTCAGTAACACTGTGTGCCTTAATGCAGTGCAGAGCTGAATGCCATGTTTCCAGGAAGCTCTGATGCCCGTCTCTGATCTCCTTGTTCTCTGGTGACATCGCCACTGCTGCTGGAATGACGACTGAATGTCTGCTCACAACAGCAGGATGCCCTTTCATGTCATAGTGGCTGAGTGCAAAAGGGAGGGCTTGGAAATGTCTGACAATCTATAACTTTGTAACAGCAGGGCCAGGGAACACGCTTGAACCTTCTCCACTTCTCATAGCCATCTCAATCCTGAAAAGTACTCTTTGCAGAGACAAGTCCCTCTAATACTGTCATGAACCCTTGGTAGAGAAGGGTCATGTACATTTTCGGCCCAGAGTTGTGTGTACTAGGCAGGGCAGAGCTCTGGCTGTTGGCTGGAGAGTGTCTTCAGTTAGTCTCCTGCAAACTCTTGGTGCATGACATCTTTTAAAAAACTAATAAGGAGATGGTAGGAAAGCAGATGCTTAGTTGGTTATGTCCTGGTACTGGCTTCAGAGTGTCAGAGAACACGTAGCCAAAACTGCCCTCTCCCAGTTCTCTCTCTAGAAAAAGTAAGTTTGCTCCCATGCATGGAGATACACTATTTCAATAGTATACAGCATTGGTACAGTGGTAGCAAAGCAAAAGATCAGATCCTACCAAACAGGGAGAGACAACCAGAGAGAGGTTGGAAAATTCTCAATTCAGTACTTTATCTGTATTCTGCAAAAATTCTCAATTAGGGGCAAAACTACAAGGGGCTAACCAGATAGAGATGACTTCTGTCAGTACATTTTCTATTAGTGATTTTATCTGCTAGAGGTTCCCTTCAGTTGTAATCTGAAGTGCTGAAAGGCATCAGCAGGGAGACTGGGAAGAAAATTAAGCTAAGAGTGTTCCTAGCGCTCTCAGCTTCGAGATTTGGTTAGGAAGTCAGTGAAATGGAAGGGGAATACACTCACATGTAAAAGGAAATTCTAAAATACTCCAGCTCATGGGTGAGCTCCATCAGGGTGTGTAGACCATGATTTTACATGTTACTTACCTTCATGAGCAATTTTTCCCTAGGAAAGCACTGGCCTCTCTTTCTTCTATGCTGTTGCTACATTCTTTTTTCAGTGATAATACAAACACCCCAAATCCCAGTCATCCTAAGCTCCATTACAGTCTACATGATTTCAGGTAGAAGTCGTTTTGGGGATAATTTCTGAAATAACTTGATATCACAGACCTTGAGGACTGAACTATTAAAACGATAATTCTCATGCAATCCCCTCTCCCCATTATTTTAGTCAGTAAGCTTAGAGTTTCTAACTGGAGCCTGCCATGGATTTACCTAGGGGCGCTCCATAAAAATGTAGATGCCTAGGTTTCTGCTTCCTGGGCTGTGACTGAGTTTGAAAAGAACACTGCTGAGTCTCAATGCCTAGCGAATGAGTGTGAGATAAACTCTTAGCCAGACGCACTCATGCTAAGTACCCATACAACACGACATAAAGGAGACATTGGCTTAGTGTTCTAATTAATGATTATTTCCCCGAGCACAGTCTTTGTAATATTCAACACATGTCTGTGAAGCATCCAAATTTTCTGGCCTTTTTTTTTTTTTCTTTTAAAAAAAATAAGGATAATGGATGGATAAAATTATTTAATTCTCTGAAAAGATAATTTTACGCTTGACATACAGTTAGCATCCAGTATTTGCTGAATGAATGCACTGCATCAATGACTCTTGCTTGACAGCAGTCATGGTTAGTAGTACAGGTGTGTCAAATGGGTTTAGATCTGACAATGTAAGGCTCAGAAAATTAAGTAGCAAGTTAATGAATGGGCTGAAGAGTGAATGTTCTGGTTCCTCATTCGGTGCTGAAATGTGGGGAGTCGACGGCCGTGGGTGAAGGACATGTGTGCGCACTGCATTCGCCATGCTCCCGAAGAATGACAAACTGCTGACTATGCATAATGGCGTGTTAGCTGCTACCTTCCTTAACCTCTGAGTACTGAAGAGGCAGTAATTCCAGACGCGTGATATATGTCTCTGTAAGCAATATATCTACATGAGTTATAGCTGTGTCCTTGTAGATTTACTGCTGTATGTTTTAATTCATCTCTGACAAGACATTTACATAAATCCCAGCAACAGACTTACAGTGCCCCTACTCTGGGTTTTCACCCAGGGACCTACGGAGGCTTGTGGGAGCTGGTCCTCTCACTACCAAGGACCACGTTCCACGTGTGAGAAAGTCCCTGGTTGGGGTGGTGGCTGTCCTATAGATTGTTCCTTGCTTCTGTTGTCCTTTGGAGAGTAGACTATGTTTAGGATACCTCATGCTGCATAGTAAATATTCTAGATTAAGACAGTCTCCTCACAGGACAGCAGAAGTAAGCTTCAATATGGGGTTGTTTCACAGCTGGGTGGAAACTTGAGGGACTGGAAGGTTCGCAGGGCAGACCCATACCTTCTCACTAGTCATTGGCCCAGGCTTCCGAGTGGGTAACTGAATGGGTCGGAGCCCTGCACTCTGCCCTCAGTACACTCTCTCTGTGCGTCCAATAGCAAAATGAGACTTTCCAGTAAAGCCCAGAAGGCCCACACCCTGATGGGGTATGGTTTTTGGAGATGCTTGCTTGCTTGTTTGTTTGTTTGTTTGTTTGTTTGTTTGTGACAAGGTCTTATGTAGGGCAGGCAGATCTCAAACTCCCTGTGATGCCCTTAAACTGCCCTCCTGCCTTCACCTCCTGAATGCTGGGATTACAGGCAAGCATCCCCATGACCAGTTTGTCTAGCCTTGGGAATGGAACCCAGGGCCTCATACTTGCTAGGCAAGCACTCTACAGACTGAGCTACACCCTTAACCAAGATTATCTTTTAAAAGTCAGGTATTGTTTTACTGCTGGTGACCGGCTGACATACCGTTTACCAAGGCAATGCTTGAGGAGTAGGCTCGGGTTTAACAGACGTGAAAAGTGTTTCTTTTGATTTTGCCCTGAGCACGATATTCCAGCATGTCGTCTGGACACTGAAGCATGCTGACACTGTCACTGTAAACCTCTGTGATAATCATCTAATGCCAGCTAACCCAGAGTCATGGACTTTAAGGTCTGCACTAATGAGAGTAATAAGGAAGTCCTTGAGACAGATAAGACACAGAGCAGCACCCCAAGATTGGAACAGAATCCCATACCTAAGTTTAATGAGTCATTAAAGGCATCTGTTAATTTGGTGACTCTCCAGAGCCCTTGCTTCTGATGTTCATAGAAGGAATTATAAGCAGCCCTACCTGAATATGGTTAAGGGGCACACCTTCTGTTGCCAGCGATGCCGTACTGTTTATTTGCTCACAGGCACATGCTGGTCTATTAGCCAATTGCTCTTGTGCTTGATTTTTAAATGTATGTTTTCTTTCATACTTCCTTTCTCATCCCCACTTGCTGTGCATGTGTGTGCGTGTGAGTGTTGAGTGTGTGTGTGTGTGTGTGTGTGTATGTGTGTGTGTAAGCAAGATAGTGTTCTGTTCACATTTGTGAATTTCCATCAGAGGAACACAAGTAACCTCACAGACTTCTATGGTTATCACACGATTCCACATCTCGGTRTAGGAAGAGCTGCTCTCCAGCTTTCCGCCATTTCCATAAAGCAAACGCCGAGCTGTTTACAGCAGTCTTTGTCTGGCTTTGGCATTGATTTTAAATCACCTGGATCGATCAAGTGGTTATGGAACTTTAAAAAAAATCCTACCAAACATAATTAGAATCACAGGCTTTTTAATCTGCTAACATAATATCTATAGGAATGAATTGTCAATTTTTCATCATTTGGAGTGCCACTGTGATGCCAGGGTCTGAGGCTGTCTGGGTGCTCTGTGCAAAATTGTCCTGGCTTCGGAAACAAGCATCTGAAATCCATGTGCATCTTGGAGTGTGTCAGTGCAGAGCACCTTCTCAGCCAGTGAGAGAGCAGCATGCAGATCCAGCTGCTGTCTGGGCATTCATGTCTCTGTAGCACAGCAACAGGACTGAGGCAAGCTGATTGCAACCAGAGTTGACACAGATGTGAAAAGTCTAAAATAGAATGGTTAACACAAAGTCTCAAACAATAGGGAGGCAAAGGGGACAGCAAGAGACCCGCAGGAGTCACTTCTGAAACACTTCATGTTAGATTCCCGTCGACAGACAAATCTAAGTCTGTACTGTTGTCATGAATAATGAGGTAGCACCTGTATTCCCCTAAATATCTTTTATATTACTACATATTGTAATTATGTAGTACATAACCAAATATTTAAAAGTTTTAGACTACTTTTAGAGGTCAACTTCTGATTTTTAACAATCAGTGATTTTTCTTTAGTTTCATATAATACTGTAATTTTGTTGTCATAGCAACTAGATCATGTAATATAACTTTTCAAAACTGGAAACCTGCCTTAAACTTTATTGCATCAGCCTACCAGTTGTAAATGAAGAGCTCAGAATAAATGACTTATATGGACTCTGACCGTGACTTAAAGTCTAAAATTTGCTTTACACACATCAGATTTCAATAATTGAGCATATAATGGGAACTCCATCCATCTCCCAGACACTAAAATGTAAGAAGCATCAACAAACAAATTATTTTTTTTAATTCATGTTCTTTCTAGTTGCAAAACATTTCCTTAGAAAATCACAAGTTTGGAGTTTTTTCATGGTAGCATTTCACTAAATAGCAGAGTTATTTTTCTTACTACTTGATAATAACAGTTAGCACACAGAGACAGGGCAGAAGGACAGTGAGTGTTCTTGCTCTTGGGCTGAGCAGATAGATCCCATGCTTTGGAAATGCTGGAAGAGGTCAGAGCTTCGCCTTCCAAACCCATGCGCGCGCCACTCTGCACAGGGTGGGTTTTCTTTGTTTAAAATGCTTTTGATTTTGGCACAATAAGCTCATGTTGCACATAACTCTGTAACATTTTTGGAGGAATATTTAAAGTTACTCAGGGCYTWACCTAGGGCACAATTTAATGCTTCATGGCATCATTTTATTTATTAAAAATTTTTAAATTTTGAATAATAGATATAAACCTTAAAACATTTCCCAGTTGTTTTTTTCTTCCTGTACATTTTCTTTGTGTTTTGAGGAATAAGCTGGCTCTGCATGGTAACTTAGAAATAACTCCTAGTGATTAGCAGAGTGATGGATGTGACCGATCACCTTTTTCTTGAGAAATAATAAATCAACATATCCCTGCCCATAAATTTTTACTGAAAAATGTGAAATATTAGTACCATATATTTAACTAGGTGTCAGATGTAAACACTGTTGTCAAAGCGTTGCTCTCAGAACCAGTGGACCACACTACAATGGGGCTTTGCTTTATTTCTTCCAGGAATAATGTGATTCGAATATAATTTTCAATTTCGAACATGTCCTTTTTTTTTTTTTAATATATGTGTCCTACTTGTGGTAAGCACAGCGCAGTCTGAATGTTCCCAGCAGTAGGCCTCAAAGCCAAGACAGAACAATCTCCAAAGAGAATTATTTATTTGCAAAAATTTAAGTTGAACTTTAATTTTTAGGATGACTCACTGCAGGGTCTCGTGGGCATGTTTGCCTAGTTCTGTCCTGGTGCTGGTAGGACAGCTTCCATTCTTTTCTCTCTGACCTTGTGGTGATGCCATTTTTTAGGCAGAGTGTGAATATTAAAACCTGTTCAGATTTTTGGGAAGCTTGGTTGAACACAATGTGTGACTGAATTAAGAGGCGAGTGGATTGTTAGCTGCCCAGCTCTGCCTTTATTTTCATCTGGGAGTGTTTTCCTCACGTCGCCATGGTGTATTGTGGGAAGGAGAGCAGGGCACTGGCCTTCCCCTGGCTCTATTGATTTGCCCTTCAGCTGTGTGCAGCGCAGAGAACCTCAGGCCTTGTTGTTGATTATCTACACAGTGTCTCTGGGAGCTGTATTGACCCATTGCCGCTGACTGCCTGTAGCCCTTGATTTTTCACACCGTCTCCATGACACTCATAATAAAACATACCATCTTATTGCTTCTCAGCTCTGGGAGTCAATGCAGTCAGCCTTCGCACACCACGGTGTGTCGGGAGAACATTTATTATATGTGGGATAAAGTGGAGCGATTTTAGGACTCTGCATTGTGTACTTCTAGTAGCTACCTCTATAGCAAGAGTCCATACAGAGTTTACACTCCTGATGCCTTTAAAAAGCCAAATGYTAGCTTCATATCTGTTTTTTACATGAAATTTTGAATAATAAATGCAAAATTAATTGTAAAACAATAGGCTCATTAACCGAGTATATCTTGCACTAAGAGATTAACTTAGACACTCTGCATTTCTAAGTACATGCAAGGACTGTTCTATGATTTATTAYTGCCTTACATGTTTATCCATACAATGGATAGTATGATTATGAGAAATTATACATGCTTGAAGGTTATCCTTGCCTARTGTCCTAGATACTTCAGTGTTTTCAGTAAAATCTTTCTTAGCTATCTTGAAAGATTTACTTTTTATTTAAGATATAAATGGTTTTCTTTAAACATAGATGTTGTTTAAAATTAGATGTTGTTACTACCTACATGTTTTCCAATCCAGAATTACCACCAACAATTCCTTTGTGCCACATATGTAAAATACGATTATAAACAGAGCTGAAAGAACTGGAAAGGTAGGATTTATTTTTCTAGTAGAGAGAGAATAACATGCGGGTGTTTCCAAGACAACCTTCTAATAACTACACTTATTGTATGCAAGGTAGTGGAGAGAGAGGGGGGAGAGAAGGAGGGAGAGAGGGAGGGAGGGAGAGAGAGAGAGAGAGAGAGAGAGAGAGAGAGAGAGAGAGA